>JAPMOR010027615.1:0-14531 GCA_026543865.1 Argiope aurantia
ATATATATATTTCTCAATTCTAATTATTACCATCGACTAAAAACAGCATGTAAGGATAATTGTATTCAGTTAAATTATTTTTTAATTGTTCTGTCGAGCAAGAATTTTTTAAACCTAAATAACATCTCTCCCTTCAAAGTAATAAATGTTTCAAAATTATAATTTAAAAATTACAGTAAAAAATAAATGAAAAATTAAAACTTATGACAGAATGATTGATAGAATAGTATTATCTTACCTTAGAACAACAATTTACTTTTCGATAAAAATTAGAAAGTCTGATAATAGTATCAGATTATATTGAGATAAAATGCATGCTTTGGAACATTTTTTATAGCCAATGATATAATTATGCAAATTCTTTTTTTTTTTTGTCTTTTTTTTACTTACCGTTATTTTTCCGATACCCCTGGAAACCTCATTGACCATTTACACTGTTTATATATGCTGATTTCGTATCACCAAAGCAACAAATTGAATGGAAATCTAAAACTTAAACTATGGAAATTGGCATTTGCGTGCTAAACGTGTTTCAAGATGCAATAATTTTAATAATTGAGGAACTGCTTTTGGTTTTATTTAGATAAAGTTTTCTAGAGAGATTTAAGTGATCTTTCTAAAAGCTGATACCCAGTTTGAGTTATACTCAGAATCCGATGGTAAAAATTTGAATCACTTCATCGAAAAATGAGCTCATTTGTATAAGTGGTTTGTAGTTAGGAAGTATTATCCTATTATGGATAAAAGTATTAGGACGTTGATTTTGATTTCGCTGTTTATTTTCATTCATCGACCAAATATTTGTGGCAGGTAATATTTTTCTTTCTTTAATTTCTGATTTTTCAAAATTATTCATCGATGGTTATTTTGATTTAAGTGTAAAGTTCCCAGACATTGTTGTAAAAAATTTTAATGTAATAATTTGATTTATAAAATGTAAATGATTTGATGATTAAAAAAAGTAAATGTAAAAAAAGTTTAAGTTGATTTTTGTGTCCATTTATTTGCTATTATTGTTTAATATTTGTTATTTTATAAATGTTTTAATGTTAAAAATATTTATATTTTAATTGAATTACGAACCTAAAACAATCATATAAATTTAGAAAATGTATTCAGATTATAAAATTAACAAAATTAATTAATTAATTACCTTAAAATATTTTTTAATTATCCTCTTGACTTAAAATTTAAAAAAAAATTGGGATGATACGTTTTAGTATATAAAATGTTTGGAATGAAGGTATATGCCTCACCCAAAAATTTAAATCTTGAAGGCAGGAAATCAATTTCTCGCTTTAATTTAAATAACTAATTAGCCTCTTAGTCTTGATATTAATAATAAATATCTAGCAATGTCTGCCAAATTTTAAAATGTGCTATACCTAACTATTTTTAAATGATGCTTATACAATAAATTTGGAGAATTTTGATTGGTTGGCTAAGCACGTAAAGCTGCTAAATTAATTGAAAAAAATCAGTCTAATTGTTGATGTTGGGAACAGGGTTGAGGTTTCATTTTTAGATCTCTCTTAAAATTAGAAAGTAGAGAGGAGGAAATGACTGTCATGAAGCACTGAAAATTATTAGACACTTTAGAATTTCACATTTCTTAAGAATTTATAAAATCAGCATAGCATCTAGAAGTGATGGATTTTCAAGTCTTTTTCCATAGAGAATGCACATTAAAAAAGGGATTTCAAATTTCTCTAGAAAGTAGAAGATTTGGAAAATAGTCGACCACTGATGACTTATCAAGAGATCATGAACTTAAATAAAATAAAATTTGACTATCGTTTCTTCATTTTTCTTAATTATTTTAAGATATGAAATAAATGTATAAATAAAATATTAATAAAAGTATCATAAAGCCTATTTTAATGAACATTGTTTCAAAGTTTTTGCAAGAAATAGTGATTTAAGAAGTTTGTCAGAAATACAAGGGAATAAATTGTGTTTAATAGAATTGACTGTGATTCTCACCTGTTTCTAATTAAATTAAATCTTCTCTATGACAATTTAGAGACAGGAAAGAAGAAAATCATCTAATTAAAAGATGGTTCTATTCACAGATGTGCATAGAGGCAATAAACGTGTCAATGTACTAAATTAATCTCGCAATTATTTAAATAAAACACTTAATCTTGAGGATACGTATCAAAAAATTTCTAAGAGATGGTGGTTTTGTTTAGGTAATTTTTAAAATTATTTTCATATAATGAACATTTTATCTCGTTAGTTAATAGCAGGAGGGACGAGCACACACACAACACAGAACGACACAGAAAGAAATGAGGGAAAAGCTGATAAACCTTTTATCCCTGGTCTTATATAATGTGATGCTCTAATAGGGATTTCCATAGAATGTCAATCAAAAAGCAAGGGAAACACAGGGATCTTTTAGAAAAATTTGTAACGTCAGCGGTATTTTGTCCCTTTACGCAGAGCGTGTGAAAGTGTCGGCGTTTAGCCGATTCAGCAATTTTACAAAGCTTCTCTTGAATTAATTAAGCAGAGGAAGTGGAATTGGATCAGGTAATAAGAGAATAGTTTAGAATGAAGTTACTATGGGCAAAATTAAGACAAAACCTTGGAAATTAATTAAATTGAAATTAGAGTTTAAAATATAATTACGTATATTTATATATATCTGTGTGTGTGTGTCATTTAGTTTGCTTATGAAACACGATAACTCAATAGAACTAAGGGTGAGATAGTCAAAATGTGCACATTATTTTGTTACTAAAATTGTATATAAGCTTCAAATTTTGGACCAAATGTATTTAACAATAAGTAACATATCGGTTTGTCTTTTTATGCTTCCATTAATGAAATGAATGAAAATGTTTCATCTTTGAATTTTAATTTATAAACACAATACTAAAACTGTAGACAAACATTTCAGTGAATTTAATTCTTTGAAGGATAAGTAGTCTTCTGTATGTTCATTGCATGGGTGCATGATAATTTAGAATCATATGGAACTAAATTTACTTTAGTTTGTGGTGAAAATTGTGGATCCATCAGAAATTTTGTACCTAGTTGGTACATACTAAGTTACAATGTTGTAATTTAATATATTAATTTTACATGTGTTTTAAAATCCTTTTAAGGGACTTAATTTATTACTAATGTAATAAGAGAATACACCAAGGAATGGACATTCACTAGTTTTTATTTTCTAATCTAACATGTTAATTGAACTCTGACGAGGATATGCAAGACATTTATTTCTTAGAATATAGAGGAATTTCGTAATTTCTGAACAACAGCGTATTATCGTGAACCTTTTGTCCAATTCGTATATTTTCAAATATTCTGTATTGACAAAAATCACAGGACAATAATATGTAAATAGTAGATAATAGTAGTATCGCTTACAAAATGCTTACATAATCAAAACATTAGTAGACTTTCGTTTGTATTCAAATGATTCATGGAAAAAAGTTTCTGATGGGATTAGGGCCACACGACGGGTATTAACAGATTTTGAACGCGGAATAGTATTTGGAGCTAGATGCATGGGGTATTCAGTTTCGAAAACTCGAAGGACATTTTGAGATCCACAGCATCAAGAATGGCCCAGAATACTGAATTTCAGGCATAATCTCTCATCATGGACAACGCAGTGACGACAGCAGGCACCAGAGATGTGTACTTGGAATTTTTAGTGTTGACAGAAAGTATCACTGCAAGAATCAATGTGGCAAGCAATGTAACTGCAAGAATCATTGTGGGATGTACAAAGGATATGTCCGTTACAAAAGTTCGGAGAAATATGGCTTTAATGGGCTATGGCAGCAGAAAACCGACACGCCTGCCTTTACTAACAGCACAGCATCATCTGCAGTGTCTTTTCTGGGCTTGCAACTATGTCAGTTGGATCCTAGAGGACTTGAAAACCATGGCTTGGTCAGATGAGTCATGATTTCAGTTGGTAAGAGATTATGGAATTATTCGAGTGTGGCTCGGACCACATGCAGCCATGAACTCAAATTTTCAACAAGGCATTGTGCAAGCTGGTAGTGACTCCTTAATGCTCTGCTCTGTTTCTATATAGAAGGGACTTAGTCCTCTTGTCCAACTGAATTCATAATTGACTAGAAATGGCTATGCTCAATTATTTGGAGACCACTTTTAGCCATTCATGGACTTGTACCCGTAAGCGTTGGGATTTTTATCGATGACAATGCGTCATGTTGCCGGGCCACACCTGCTCATGATTGGTATGAAGAACATTCTGGACAGTTCCAGCGAATGATTTGGCCATCTACATCGGCCGACATGAATCCCATTGAACATATAGGGAATTCAGTTCGTGCACAAAATTCCGCAGTAGCAACGCTTTCGAAAAATCTGTAGAAGCAGCATGGCTCAATATTTCTACAGGGGATATCCAACGATTTGTTGAATCCATGCTATGTCGAGTTGCTTCACTTCGTCGGGTAAAAGGAGTCCGGCACCAAAGTATTTTGTTACCACAGTGTAATGCTAATATACTTTTTGATATCCAGATCATTGTGTGTTACAGCAAAAATTTACCAAAAAAAAATATGTTTAATTTAAGAATAAAGGAATAAAATAATTTTCTGTTGAGTTGATTCAATTTAAATTGTGTGTGTGTGTGTTTGTATTGAGTCGATTCAATTTTAATTTTGCGTGTGTGTGTTGATTTAATTTCAATTTAGTTAATGTGCTTTTTTGATATGCATTTTTTAATGGGAATATTCACAATATTATATTCCAGAATAATTCTTATAAAAATGCTCTTTCTTATTTCGGAAAATGTCTATTTAATTGACAACTGCTTAAAATTATATGTAAAGATTTTTCATTTTCAACAAAGTTTCAAAAATAATATAAATTTTTGTTTTGAAATTCAAACGTTATTCCCATAAAACTTTAAAAATAGAACTAGGCAAAATTGCCTGTAATTTTTTATGACTTAATTTTAAGGTAATAAACGTTTTTAACGATATTCATTTACATGACAAAAGTGCTCCTTTTTAATATTTTTTTAAATAACCTTTGTATGATAAAAGCACCGATTTGTTTCAAAAGAACTCAAATCGTAGTAATTTTATTTCGATTATAGTAAGTCTTGTTGTTTTAGAAACGTTTTAACGATTACTTGCGTTTATATAGTAAATGTGTTTTTAGTTATGGCCTTTGAATTTTTTTGCAATATAGTTAAGTAATTCGGTAACGGCAAACACTTACTAGGAAAGTCCATTTAAAATAAAATTGACCACAATTTACTAATCTTATCTGAATATTTTCAGTGACGTAACAATATTAAATGGTATTGAGGTATAATAAGTTATTATCCCTTCATTCTTAGCTCCTTAATAGCAATAAATTATGTTAATGGTATGAGCTTTTGTCTTCTTATCATATTTGATTTTGAAAACAGTTATAAACTAATAATATTTTGTCATTATAGCGTATACTGAAATATCTATGTTCCCCTAGCGTTTCTCAACCAAAGGCAGTGGTTATCCACAAATAATAATGCTTGTATTACGATAAATATGATAAAATCATAATTATTAATAATGATTGATCGATATGGTAAATTGGTTAATCATTTTTACCGGTTATTATTAATTATAACTGATTAATCACATTGGCCAGAAAATACAAATTATCTTTTTATAACTGTTAGTCTATGGTGTTTCAAATTTAGGAAAATCTCATCGAAAACGTACAGTAATTCCATTCTCTTTTTCCCTTTCATATAACTTCTTTATATTAAACTGACATTCCAATTGTTTGTATCTAACAAAAAAAAATGAAATTATGGAATAGAATTTCTTAAAAATGCTGCGAAACATAAGGAAAATTTTAATAAATAAATAAATTAATTAATATTTAAATAATTAAAACTATGTTTTGATTCCACATGGGCAGTATTAAATAAGTAGAAAAGATGACGGTGCCCAAAATAGGTTTTGTGAACTATTTTTTTTTAATTTATATATACTGATAAATGTTTCTTTAAATTAAAAATTTTGAAGTTATATTTTATTACATAAAAATTGATTCAAAATTGGAATATTTAGCTTTAAACAGTGAAAGGCGATTTAAATTCCTCTTTCAAAATGGTTACCTTCCTACTCCACTTTGTAAACACATATTTCGATTACCATTCGCAGCGCTTAGCTAAATTTTGCATCATTGTTCGAAAAATATTAATATTTTATGAAAAAAAATGGCTTTCTTTGTTTTTAAAATCTTTTGAGATAACTTAAAATTTTTCAAGAAATTAACCAAATTTTATAATTTTTCTATGCTATATATTTCCTAAATTTAATTAAAAATAAAATTTCAGACTATATACGATCTTGAGTTAGGACTCCATCGAGTATCAAATTTTTTGTATATATATTTATTTTCTAGCAAATGTTGTTTATAGCACTTAGCTTTTAGCACTTCCTTTGATATTTGATAACTTTGAGATAAATATTTGTTACGTTTTAAGTATTTCAAATTTTGATCACTAATATTGATTTTAATAAAGGTTTTCTAAAATTTAATTAAATGGTTAATCTTTTATTAATTAAAAGCATAAAAATAATTTAAACGCGATCAAATAACAAGTCAATTAAGCTGTATTTCAATAAAAATGCTATTTTTGAAAATTGCTGAATTATTTTGATAAGGAAATCAAATTGATGATTTTTTTTATTTAAAAGTATTTTCCAGGATTTAGATTCAATGCCTAATGTTTTCCTGTAGTTTACAATTTTTTTTTCTTTTTGTTCACCAGATTTCTTTTAAATTATACCTATAAGTGATTTTCTCCAGTTTACACGTTTCCTAGTTTGACATGATCCCTTGAATTTTAATTGAGTTTTATTGCAAGAATAAATATGGTAGTTAAAATGTGTGTTTAAGGGTTCAGTAAAATTATAAGAAATTTTGTAGGGAAATAAAATTAGTAAAAAGCACTTAAATCTAACTTTTTAAAATAATATAAAATCGGTTTTTGTTCAATGATATGCTACAGCGTTATTGAGGAAAAGCATCAATTAATTTTTAATTAATTAAACAAAAATTTCTAAAACTCCTTTCCTATTAAACATTTGCCACATAGGGAATACCATATACCATACTACATACAAATGCTTCATATTTAAAACGGTGCATTGTGAGCAAATTGTATTGCATAGTTTAGTCAAAGTATAGCCGCCTGAAAACATTATCATGCTAAAGAAGTCCCAAAATCTTAAATAAAGGGTTCGAGATGATAATTTCAAAAGTTTAAATGAAGTTAATACACTCTTTCTTGCAGTGTGAGAAATATATATATATATAATAAGATAATTTTGAAGCAATTTTTTGCGGATTACTCAAATTAATAAAAAATGTGATCCACAGATATGAAAACAAATAAATAAAAAAAGAGAATTTTGTATTTAAAATGTAAGAATTTTTTTTATCCTATTTACATTTGATAAATTTTAAAGAATTCAAAAATTCTTCTAATTTTTAAATTATTTAAAAATAGAATCTGACAAAAAAACATGTGACGTCAACTGTTTTCCCCACCTGGAAACTTTTAAAATGACCTTCTTTAGAGGACCCAAATGCAAAATGTCTTTCTTTAAATAGTAAGTGGATCGAAATACTGCTAAATTAGCTCTGAATGCAAGAGGATTGTTATTGCAGTGACAGTGACATACAACTTTTGTGAGACAATTCATGGGGTTAGAATAGGAGAGATTAGAGTGTTGTTTCTGTGATTGCTTGCGTGTCGTAATCGCCGCTTGTATTAGGAAAGAAATGTTAATCAATGGAAGAAAAATTTAGAAAATATTGTTCAAAAGAGTCACAAATATACAACATGCTTTAACGAGATTACATGGGAGAGAGACAATGACTTTCGTGCAATCTTATGAATCCCACAAACAAAGAGATATTTTTCATCGAGTTTGCCGATATCCAAATGACATGCATTATAATTTTTAGACTAGAATGTCAGCAAATAAAGTACATACTTTGGTAAGTATTTGCGATAAAGACATAATGAGTATTATACAACTTTCCAGTGATATAAGGACAGAAACTAACCTCATCTGGGTTTTTAATATCTACACCTTTATTTGCAAAAGAATTCGCTTACCACCACTAGAACACTAAAAGAAAGTTCTGAGAATTCTCTGACGTTTCAGGTTGAGCACATTCAGATTAAACAATCCGATCAGTTCAGTAAACAATTGCAAATTCCAAAATTCAGTAACGAAATTTAAAATATTTTGCGCAAACGATAACCTGAGAATAATAGAGTTCAAGATGGATGGTTTTATCAGAAGATGTTTGATTCGCACCAGCAGTGAAAATGAAGTTGTGGTGTCATTCATATATATATATATATATTGGGTTGTTCGGAAAGTATTTTCGTTTTTTTTTTTGTGGAAATGAAAGACAGTTTTCGTATAATAAACAAATACTTTATTAAATTATATATTGGCCGTTCTGGTCCAACACCTTTTGCCATCTTTCTGGTAGTAGCATCATTCCACGCTCATAAAATTTTTGGTCTTTGCTGCCAAAAAATGGATCGAGGTGGTTTTTGACCTCCTCATTTGAGGTGAAGGTTTTACCGTCTAAAAAATTTAGCGAACCAGTTCTGGCACTGGCGTACTGTCAACACACCTTCTCCATACACATCGGTCCATTTCTTTCTGGCTTGAACAGCATTTTTACCCTTTCTGTAGTAAAACAGTAAGACATGTCGAAAATGCTGCTTATTGCTCTCTATATTTAAAAGGGCACTAACCAAAATGTAATTGGAATTTTTCACACACAAGCCTTGCTATATGAGCTCTCAAAGCATATAAAAATTATATGGCTTAAATGTGAAGTTGGGTGCAAAAAAATACAATTAAATCCTCTCTCGGGAAAAAACGAAATTACTTTCCGAACAACCCAATATATATTAGTTTGGAAAAGAGGTTTACAGATTTTTTTTACCTTATTTTTACAGATTTACAGATTTTATTTACAGATTTTATTTAATAAACATCTAAATTTATAAAAAAATATAATAAAATAAAAATAACCTAAATTATTTTTGCAAAAAAAATATTTTTTTTTTCAAAATATGTTGCCATTCTAATATGTCAGCGGACGCCTATTGGTCATAAATTTTCTCCCTACAATAGCATGTTATCGAGTTCGTATTTTTCGTTTTCGAAAATTTTATCATTTAATTATTTTAGTAAAATTTAGTAATGATGGCTCTGAAAGATTCTAATTTCATCTATTTAATGGTATATGGAAACCTAAAGCAAATAGATGATAGATATGTATTTTCTCTGATTAAAATGACTTCTAAATTAAATTCCGCCATTTTTAAAACCGTTGTATTATTGTGAATGTTCAATATAAAAGGAAGATGGTGTTCAATTTGAAAGCACTTTGTTATAAATAGAGTAATTGAAGGAACTATTACTTAATTAGCAACTTTCATTTTACTTTGAGCCATAGTTTTAATCTCATTATTTTATTATAAAAAACTTTATTGATCATTTCATTGCTTATTATTTGCAAGGATTAATATACTATTAGAAAATGCACGCAAGCTGATTATATCATTTGGTAAAGAATTTAGTATTTGTGTTTCTTACCGCATTAATTTAAATTTTAGTGTTCCACCACTCCAAGTATGCATGGATCTTTTGCCAAGTGGTTATGAAATTCATCAACCTCCAGCTAATGAAGGTAAGAACACCCCTTTTTTGTATGGATTTCTTCACCAAAATAATATTTTTTAGTTAAGAAGAAACCATTTCCACATTAATCTTTTAATTAGTTACTTGGTTAGTTAATTATATTGATTTATGTTTAATTTTACTTATAGAATCTTAAATATAAATCAATATTTATTAAAAATTTGACTCGAAAAATAACTTCTAAAGTAGTATTTCTTTGTTAGAAGAAAAAGAAATTACTATTTTCAATAGCAAATTTAGGCTCGACTAAGTACCATGCAAATTTAATTTTTTTACCTATTGAACATTTGGCAAAGAGGAGAAAGGAAGCTGCTTCACTATGAAGGGTAAGACACTTTGTAAAATGATGTCCTATGCACTTACATTTGTCAAAGAAATTTATTTAACATTAAATCTCATAAGAAATAATAATAATAAGTCTTCTAAAGAATTTAAAATAATTCATCAATAAAATATTATGAATTTTCGTTCATGATAACTTTGTCCCAAAAGTAATTAAATAAATAAATTAACTAAAAAATTGAAAACACATGATAATAATTACAAATAAAGATTAAATGATTCCTTAGGATTTATATATATAAGAGTAAATTATTTATAAAATTGAAAAATAACTAAATATACATTAAAGAACTATGTAAGAAGTAAAAAAGGATATATATCACAAAGAGATAAATTCCATATAAAACATAGTTTAAGATTTGGATGATTTTTTTTTAATTTAAAAAGTTCTTGGATAATTACGTTAATAATTCAGCTAAAATTTTGGCTTCATCAGTGTAATTAATAAACCATGGGCCTAGTTTCGTGAAGGCTCCAAAAGAGAAATTTTCTTTTCAGTATAATTTATTTAATCAAGAAAATCAAGAATTTCTCAATAAAGGCAGTTCTAAAAAAGCACAAAAGAAAATGCTTTATTCAACTAAATATAAATAGATACAAATGAGCAAATGTTTTTATTTGAGATAGTAAAAAAATACCTATTGTTCAGATATCTTTCATTTGCATTTGTTTTTTTAATTTTTAAACTGTCCAGTTTTAAGTATAATAATAGGAATGCCTATAGGAATAGTAGTATTGCATGAATGTAACTTTAAACTCCAAACAGTCATAGTTTTGAAATTTTTTTTATTTATGATTTAATTCATATTATGTTAAAATGTAATGCAAAATTATTGAATTGATTGGTAATTCAGCCTCACTCGAGAGCAAAGCATTTATGAGAATTACAATTGAAACGATAACCAATTAAAATTGATATTTAACGATTTTTGAATATATCATAATTCTTGAATTTCATAATTGAAAATTAAAATTTGATATAATAAATAGTTTTTTTTTATTTGCTGGTCTTTAGGAGAATCAACAAAGATTTTCACGTGGGTTCAGATATTGGATTTTGGGGATATAAATCAAGCAAATATGGTAGGAAACCTATTTATTGATTATTATTACATTTATTCTGTTGAATTTCAACACTGATTAAAATAACTCTTGAATGACCAAATTATTCCTCAAAAAATTTGTTCTTGTATCTCGCTATCTATATATACGTAACATTAAAATATGTGACACATATATAGTTTCTATTATTAATTGTTGAATGGCAACAATCAGGTGTAAACAAATCATCATATGAATTTCAGACTGTTTTATTGAACGCTTTAACACCTTCTATTGATAAAGCTTTTCGGATAGCAAATTAATGGAGTTGCAAAATGTTATTAGAAATACTCTGGGGAGGACTCGCTATGCCCCCAAAGAATCCCTTCACTCAGAGGAAATATAAAGCACTTTAATATTAAAGTAACAAGAAAAAGGAGCTTATTTCTGTTTGAAGTATACATAGAAAGTTTAATCGAACATAAAATTAGGCTTAACCGTCGTCAGATGAGTATTCGTTAGGACCTGCATACGGAAATTCTTCAAATATGTTTCTATCTTTCAAAAAAATGTCTTGCAGTAATAGTTTTTATACTACCTTAAGATATCAAAATTTAATTTTTAATAATATCAATTCCATTATAATACAAATTTTTCCTTAATTTTAATAGTACTTTTATTTATGTTTGATACATGATCTGTAACGAAGTTCTTAAATATTATATTAGAGCTTAAACTCCTTCATCAAAACATTCAGTAGCATGCTATTAACTCCGATAAAGGACTTTCACTTCCATTTTTATTTTATTATATATAAACATTTCACTTCGCATTAAACTTATTCAATAGAATTCCTGTTTTTTTCATTCGTATCAAATAACCGCAATTTTGATGAATAATATGGAATTTTAATGGAATTGATTGATTAATATGGAATTTTTGAAAAAATATATTCCATATTAATCATTTGACAGCCTAAAAAACAAGTAAAAAAGCTGGTCTCCAAAAGCGGTTAGTATGTTAAAAAGACATATATTTCATATATAATTAAGATTCTGAATCGCATCACTTTAAACCATATTTTTATTTCCCACTGATTTTTCGAGATTTTAGAAATGCGGTGTAGTTACCTTCATACATTTCATTCACATCTTGCATTTTTATGCAATTTATTTCCAGGATTATTTACTGCACGCTTTCGTTATCCACATTTGGAATGATTCACGTCTGTTAGTGGATCAGTATAGAGGAAGAGACGGGCCGACATTCCTGCATGAAAAATGCAGGGATTACGTGTGGACACCTTACATTTTTTATGAAACAGTGAAAGATGCCAAATCTGATCAGCCACATCTGCCGGCATCAGAGTTCAAGGTTCTGCCAGATGGAGCAATTTTTATATCTACAAAGTAAGTATCAAGTCATTTTTAAAAAATCTAATTTTTTTTCTTCTAAATTTGTTGCAATTTTTTTGTCATAGATAAATTTTGTAATTGTGTATTATTTTCCAACAGTTTCCAGTGAAAAGATGATTCCTCCCTCATATTAATCAAATTAATTTAGTTTCGTCAACCGACTTGATCTGTATTTTGTTCAACTTTACCTGAGTTGAAATCATTAAATAATACAAAATATCGAGAAAAATCTATATATTTAAAACGCCAACATATGCCGTATAGAAATCGCTTTTATTACTTATTGTCGAATGGCAACAGTCAAATGTAAACAAATCATTATACGATTTCAAACTAATTCACTGAACGTTTTCACTGCTAATACTTCGTTAGTTAATGAAACCGCAAAGTATTAATCGAAATATTCTTGTCAGAGCTTACCAAAATCGAGATTCCCACAGAGGAAATGAGATACATAAAAGAAATCAAAAAATAGTCTTCAAACCTCCAACTTATATTCTTTCGAAGAATAAATTTTATATCAACATAAAAACACAAATAAAATAATAAAGATGAATTAGATAGATTATTATAAAAATGAATAGAAAACTTATCAACCATGTACAGATTCACAATGCAAAAAAAAAAAAAAAAAAAAATCAAGTAAGAAAACCTTTATATATGTGAAATATATATCAGATAAATTATTTAAAATAAGTTAAAATGAGTACTTAAGATCAGCCAAAATATAAAGCAAAAGACGAATGATTTCTTTCATGTATTTTACAGAAATAATATTTTTTATATTCTCTTCCCATTTATAAATTCCGAATCTCTTTATTATTTACCATTATTCATTATTCCGATATTAATATAAAAGGGATTTCAAATGTATTAATTTATTTCTTCTATATATGATGTAGACGAGTCTTCTGATTTATTATAGCCAACCACTCAAAATTAATATAGGTATCTCTAATACAAGCAATCGTTATGTCTACTTGATTTCCATTACAAACGCATAAGGGAAAAAATTTAAAACTAGAGTAAAAACGTGTTAAATTATTTAGGTAGTGGATGACTTTCCATTGAATAGTTTCATTAAGGAATTTCTTGAAGAAAACCTCAACTTTCGTTCAAGATTTGAACTGACATAAAGCGTGCATAGAAAACGCCGTAACAAAGCTATTATGGAAGTCATTCTATAATAAGAAAGAATTTTAGCTAAATATCAAGAGGGGAAAAACCCAATCAAATAAAAATAACCAAAATTATTTCTCTGAATTTTCCTGAAATCAGAAATTTCAGAACGGAAAAATTTAATTAATACTAAGCATTAATATTTTAAAACCTAAAACTTTTGTTAACATCTTCAAATAGAGGTCTGCTTATTCGGAACTCTTCATTAACAAAATATTAAACCGAAGTCATATCAGTATGTTGGAAACTGAATATTACATACTGTTACTAAACATGGAGCTTCATTACTGAAAATCAGTTTTAATAAAATTATATTCTCTAAATTTCATTTAATGGCAAATTATTTATTTTTAAACCAATGAACTAATATCCACTTTCTGTTTACAGATTTATCTTCAGAGCTTTTTGTCCAATGTATTTGGAGCATTTTCCTTTTGATACGCAAACCTGCGTTTTCAAGATTTCAATGTGTACGTATAGCATTTCTTCGAACTATTGGTAAATCTCATTTTGTAAAAGAATATGATAAACTAAGCTTTTTTCTTTTAATTAAAATGTATGTTTTTGATGAAGGAATCCAGTGTGAGTGTTTTATTCTCAACTTCTTCATATATTTCCGTAATATAGCCGCTTTGTAAATAAATTTGGTTAGCAGTGAATAGGAGTGATATTTTCTTCCATAGAACGATTAAAAAAATCAGCTACGCAATTCTCCTTTAGTATTAAAACACATTCATATAACTTAACGCTGATGAGTTATTGCAATTACATGCATACAGATTAATTTATTTTATAATGAATAGAAATACTGCTTCGG
>JAPMOR010027619.1:214-19146 GCA_026543865.1 Argiope aurantia
TTCAATACATATTTATGACAAAAAAAAGTTTTTTCAAAGTGTCATTTGACATTGGAGTCACCAAACATAAGCTTGTATATAAAAATGAACTGTGTTATTCAGATAAGTAGTTGTTGACAATGATAATAGCGCATTTCGAAACGCAAGTAGGAGTACCGTAGAATGGCTAAATACATATGACCTAACTTCGTACTGCGAACAATACAAGGAATAATTAATTTTGAGTTTTCAATGACGTTCTGAAATACCGAGGTTCGATACATCCATTAATTGGGATGTATTCTTGTAAGAATGTCAAATACAGGGAAAAATTTAATTTGGTCTGATTTGTCAGTGCAAATAGAGCTTATTTTGTTTCTTTACTTTCATGTATATCACATTTGCGCGCACAGCGTCCTTTTGCTGCAGAGGCCTTTCGAGAAGACATTCTCTGGACTCAAAACTGAGTTCATCTATTACAGAAATGGAATTAGAACTAAATGCATCACGTGTCAGTCATAACTCTAATTTTCAACAAGTAAAAGTGTTTCGAGCTATAACAAAGAATACGAGCTATAACAAAATTTCTTTTTACGTTAATTTCAAAATACGCGATGCAAATTCTACTTATATAGCTAATATTCCATTTTATAGAAAATATATGAAATAAAATGTTGAGAAAGAAAAGAGAGCATAAAACCATTTGATTCTGATTCACCAAATTCTACGATTGTTTAATAATTCACAAAAAACAAACATATTGAACTTTTATAGAAAGTACGAACTAGATATGAATATGAAGTGATGATTTGTGTGTATAGGTCAAATTAAATTAAAATTATTGCTGCTGTCGTGGATAAAATTATCTAATACGAGATTTATTTTACAGATGCCGGATCCCTACTTCCCCGGTGTGTTCTACATCTACGACGTGGAGGATGGCGTGTGGGAAAGACGGATCTTCGTTTAAAAAAACGTAAGTGCTTACCTCCATATGCTAGCGATTCATTTTAAGCTACAGGAGTAATATTAAACAGCGAAATTTGCTTATTAGAAATTGAAATTAAAACAAAGAAATGTATACAAAGTAGTAAAAACTATATGTAACTTCATAAATAAGAATATTTTGTATCTATTTGTGTCATTTGACTATTGGAATTACTTCAGTAAGAACATTAATAAAGGAAAAGGAAAAAAATATTTAGATGCTTTACCATATTAGTCACCAATCTTGATGTTGAATTTGTTGTCAGGTCATTCATCAAGCTCAGTAACTCCGGTCATTAAATTTCAGGAATTAAATTATTTAGATTAAAATAAAAAACGTAAATGATCATAAGATTTAAGCAGAATTTTATTTTTGAACCTTCCGCATTTACTTCCCACACACCCCGAAATGGTGAAACAATTTCCTTGAAAAAGACTGCGATACTTGGAAACACTTGACAAACATAGCTGAAGTTTCCTCTTGGATTACATTGATTTTAAAATACATTTTTCAATATTCAAATGAATAAATAACAACAAATAACTAAAGCAAAAATGAAACATGCTTTAAATTGAATAGTACCTACTGAAAGAGCTCACACACATTGTATTAGTTAAAATCCTCCAAAAATGCTCCATTTTCTGAAAAGTGCTATGATTTGCAATATTTGTAGAGGGGTGTTATTTTTAAATTGGTAGCCAAAAGAAATCTTGCCATAAAATTTCGAGGCTTCAAATTACAAGGAAAACGTCGATTCCTTTCGCTTTACGAAAAAGATGCAATAAAATCGAGCAATTAGAAGGTGGAAAGGATTATTCGAAAGCATAATCCTTCTGCTGTATTGAAAGGTGGTTCATTTGCCGCTCATTTTATTACAGAAAACAATTTGTGTGCGGAATCGCTCATTGAACGGATTCACCCCTGTCTCCCTTATTGATTTTCATTCATCGACGCTTTTCTAATACATTAATGGAAAATGTACCTTGAAGTATATTTTTTCCAAGACTTAAAATTCAAATTACCTAAAAAAAATGTCTTCTAAAACAAATTATCTCTTTACATTTCGAACAAAAATAAATTTGGTTTTCATTTCTTTTACAGGAAAGATGCCTACCAACGAGTAGATTTACACATCAGGCCAACATCTTTTTTTTTATTATTTATTTATATTATTAGTTATGTAGAATTTAAGTTTAGATTATAAGTTTCAAAATTTTATTGCTGCATTTCTTTTGGGTATTAGATCATTTTTACATATTACTGCAGCAAACTCATTCGGCGAGAAAAAGAAACAACAAAATTAAGTATATTCAGACTGTAGATTTAAGTATATTTAGCTTTTAAGTATTTTTATCCTTAGCTGTTAAGTAGTATTAGCATATTCAGCCAGTAAGAACTTTCAGATTTCAACTTATGATAATTTTGAAAGTATTTTTATTCGATATTCTTATTAACAAATCTCATTTGAAAAATCAGACTCCTCTCCATCCCATGCATCAATATTTTCAACCAGATCCAGATATTTCAGCTAATCATTTCACTTCACATTGCTCGCTCAAATGTGCAGTTCCATCTTTACTTATTCATTTAATTTGCTTTTTCATTTTCCTCCGATATTGCTATCTTTACTACTGTTGCTGAGTTCATGCCTTTTCTTTTCATTTTTGCTTCCTTTTTTCCGTACTCTGATTTCTCATCCACAATATTCAGTCTTGATCAGATTATTTTTGCAGTTTAATTTCTTTAAATTTTTTTTATCCCTTCCATTGCTTCACTTCATGTCTCCTATTCTTCTGGATGTTCTTCGAATCCAAATGTTTTATTTCTTGATCCAATTCTGCTTCCGTCGTTTCACTTCTTCCTCATGCTCCAGCTGCTCTTCGTCTCCAATTGGTTTCTTTCATCTGCTTCCATTTCTTGATCTCTTTTTTGCTTCCTCATTTTCTCAGAAGTCTGCTCGTAGAATTATTTGAAATCTTGTCCTGCTTCCTCTGTTTCTTCTCCTTTTCTTCTCTAGCTGCTTTGCATCTTTTAATAATAATGCCATCTGCAACTTGCCATCCTTTTGCCAATGCCACTTTTAGATACCACTCTCAGCAAAGCCAAAATGCCATCTGCATAAAACATCAGCAAGGCCAAAATGTCATCAGCATTTTACATTAGCAGTGCCAAATGTCATCAACATAAAACATCAGCAGGGCCAAAATGTCATCAGCAGAGCCAAAATGTCATCAGCATAAATAATCAGCAGGGCCAAAATGTCATCGGCATAAAATATCAGCATAGTCAAGATTCTCATGAACTATTTCAGGTAAACATCCCGGAAGTTTCAATAAACTGATAACGCTCTTTCAAAAAAAAAAAAAAAAAAGGTTAAGGATAGAGAACGCGTTATGCATAATATTTGAATGCATCACTAGCACGGGTGCGATGGGTTAACAGTTTCTTTAGGTGACTTTGTATTTTCAAAATACAAAGTCAACTTACAGAGTGCTATTTACCAAAAAGAAATACAAGGATTAGATAGCTGTTTGCTGAGGAAGCTTGGTATCCTGAATTATTTATAACTTGAACGATTTTCTTCGAAAATGATATGAATAAAAAAAATTGATGAATATTTTAAATAGCTAAAAAGAAAGTAAACCATATGATAGTTAATTTTGACCTTAAATTCCTACGGTTTATACAAAATTATTTTTGACTGTATTAAAGGATTATTTTATTTTGTTATAAAAAATACTATAGATTTTATCATAAAAATTAAAAATTGATTTATTTGATTAAAGAAATACAAGAATTTTTTCGTTAGATTCAATTTCGTTGATTTTCTTTTTCATGTTATATTAATTCATTAAAATATCTTATATTAAAGCTCTCGCACTTAAAACTGACTATACTCTTATTGATTTAAACTGAATTAATTTTATAATGATAAAATGGATGAATTCAAATTAGTTTTTGAAGTGAAATATCTTTTAATTACTTCAAAAGCTCTCCCTTAGTTCATTGGAATTGTCGTGAAAAATATCGAAAATGCAACAAATTCATAAACTGGAAATTAATCGGTATAATTTTTTGTATTGACAATTCAAAACAGACCGCTGTGTTCGGACCTGGATATCGGTTGAAAGACATGAAATAAAATAAAAACCATTTAATAAAAAATTAAAAGTTTAAATAAAAGCTATTATTGCTAAAGAAAAATGTCAAAATGGAAGTTATAAATTTAAAGATATCTATACAGCAAGCCCTATAGGTATGTATTTTTAATAATTGTGCTGTATTGCACAAAGATTAATGCTTTAAAATTAATTAAAAAGATTAATTAAGAATTTTACCGACTATTTCTTTTCGTCCAACGTATACTTATAGAAACTACCCCAATTTCATTTAAACTGAAAACAACAATAATAACAAATTTATATATGTACATTTCTTTTAAAACTTACTTATTTCTTCTTTATTTTCATATTTTTAGGTTTATTTCATAAACTCTTTTAATACCTGCAACTGTTCTAGTTAACTTTACTTTCCGAATCAGCGGCCCATTTTTTAAAAAATTAAGTTAATGTAATAATAGTTTTATTTGAAATAAAATAGATATATTGTCATAACAAATATTTATAATTTAATTTTAAAGAACCTAGAAAAGTATTTTCAAGAAATGTATGAATACCAAATTATTTTGAGAAATTAAATTTGAGTTTTCCACAACGGTGTTTAAATGTACAATTTTTAACCATTCCTTTTAGTTTAATCCCCCCCCCCAAATTAAGCTAAATACTTAAACCCCTATTCTCTTATTCGATCAAATATACGGCAATGAATATCACGGTATTACTCACTCCAGCAAATTAATCCAATAAGTTTAAGCATTTTTTAAGACAATAAACACTGAAACGGAACTATCAGAGAAATGTGAAGAAATGAAAAAACGTTTTCTTTTAAATATTCAAAATTCTGTAAAGAATTTTCAAAAAATACACCCAAACCTATTATAAAATTAAAATTAATTGATATCCCACCAAGTTTCCATCTCAGTGTTTAATGTTGGTCACCAAGTTTCCTCTGCAGGGATTGCGAAAAGGTGGGAGGGGGGCGAGGAACGATGGTAGCCCACCTCCTCGTGGTGTTCCTCGGGCAACGGTCTGGCGAAAGTCAGAAGTGGCAAAGAGGCTACCCGTTAAGCATCAATCCACGCTTGAAAGCATGTGAAAATCCTTTTTATTTTCTTTCATACGAAGCGTAATATGAGAAAACATTTTTGTAATTCTCAAGAAATTCGAATTGAAGATTTCAACGAATTCTTAAAATGTAAAAAACACATTTTGGAAGTTAAACTGTATATCTAGTTTCACCACTGTTTTTCCACTACGGCGTCAGAATGAAAGGGAGGAGATATTTCCTTTTTATGTTATTAATTGTTAGGTGTACGTTCTGGTAATAGTTCGCATCTTCATTTATTTTCAACTGTATTTCTAATTTTGAATTCAAATTATTCTTGATAGTCATATCTTTGTTTTTGTTTAAAAAAATTATAATAGTAGGATTTTTTGGAAAGTGTTTGTTATTGGTAGAACGAATCTCTTTGTTAGAAAATAAACAATTGTCCGTATTCAGGTCGTATAGCAAAAGTCCTTATTCAATTCGAAAAGTAAATTCATTCAAATTGGGGAAATTCTTGCAAATGTATTGGTTTAATTGGTTTTGATGATCTCAAAAAACAAGTAGATATTGATTTCTACTTGTAAACAGTCAATTATCAGAAGAGATGTATTTATTATATAGGAATGGAAGTCATATATGCAATCTAGCATTAGCATCTGATGAATTATTGGATATATTGTACACAGCCTGCAAATACGGCTATTATTTTTACTGTTTATTCTCTGTTTTTGAAATCATTTACGCTTTCTCGCATGCAGAGTTTGCATTTCATTTTGTCAAAAAAGAGGTAGAGGAAGGAAAAATGATGGAGATGTATCAATTTACTATTTGGGTGGACTCAAATTATTAGCGGAATTAGGAAGCATAACAACCGCTCATTTTTCTGTGCACCACCCCTTAGCGAAATAGAACTGTTAAGAAGTGCTTTTCTCACCATAATGAAGCGAACATTACTCATACAGAAAAGAAGATTGTTGGTAGCTTTGAAGAGTTTATTGTAGTGCCAAGCGGAATATTGATAAACTTTGTGCAAATACAGATTTATATTAAAACACGACTAGCAAATGAAAAACATGAAGAGAACCAATAAATGATTAATTTATGAATATGTTTCTTCGAACTTTTGAAAGGAGTAATTTATTCATTAAAGGAAAGAAAAAGAAAATAATTTCTGAAATATAAAGACAGAATTCAAAAATTTACAGGCAAAAAAAAAAAAAAAAAAAAAAACTAAGGCCAAAATTTATTAGTTACACCATCAGATAAGTAATTTTTAGTACAACTTAATTGGATTTAAAGTTAAAAAAAATTGAACAGTTTTTTAAAAAATTGAATTATACAAATCCTATACTTAGTAACAAATGTGGCTTATGCGCTAATAGATAGATTTTTGAATGTACAAATGGACAATATATTTAAGATTCTCTATATTAAAATATTTTGAAATTTAATTTAAAATAGTACATTGAAGAATTTATGATATATGCACTAGATTTTTATATATAATGCAAGGACTGAATCTAAAAAGTAATTATTTTTCTCTCAATTAGAAAATAAAGGATCATCAATGAATTTTAATTTTAATTTTAAATTTGAAAGATTTTTTATTCCGAATTTATTCGATTATCTGATTTCAAATAATTATGTTTACAAAAAATGTTTATAACTTATTCTACCATTCCATATTTTCATATTAAAAGTAATCCACACTGAAAAAACTTTTTCTTCATGGTTATTGCAATTTAAATATTTTAGTTGTCAATGAATTCAATATTTTTTTATTATTGTTTTTTCAGTATTTTCCTGTTTGTTAAATTTATTTTATTGTACGTAGTTTATTATCTCAGATTTAAATTAATTTGGATAAGATTTATTTACAATAAGATATTTTAATTTCATTAAAAGAAATATACATTGATTGCTATTTACAAGGATATCTTGTACTATATTGTGTTTCTGTAAATAGCATATTGTTGTAAAGTTATGGAGAATAAAATTAAATCTTTTTTTGTTCAATTTGATTAAATCAATTTAATATATTAGTTTGTGATGTCTTTTGTTTTAAGTTTCAGATTTGCTACGACGAATTTTCGCATTGTTGTACCGTTTTCAAATAATTGAAAACTGCTCTGTTTTGTGTAATTAAATATTTTTGCAAAGAATCGAGAAAATACATTTGCATTCATGATTTTACCTTTACATGCTTTTTTATTGTAATGTTGTGAGAATTCTATGTGCAGTTGCTTTTGCTTTGCAAAATTTTTATGCAACTACATATTAATAATAAAAATGCGCTTTTACAGCATTGTACTAAAAAATGTCTTCATGTACTTTATTTTTGATGAAAATTTTGCCCTTCAAAATTAACATGATCAAACACGCTCACAACAGTAACACAATAAATACCAAAAAGATTACATTAATTTTAATTTTATTTTAACTTGGTACCTCGATGCCACATTTATAGGCTTTGGTGTTTTTTATATTTTTTATATCAAAAGCTCTGTCTTATACCGACGGAGTTGTGAGAAGTAGCAAAAGTGAAACAAATCAAAAAATGCAATTACTTTAGTTTAAGATATTGGATTGGCCATCAAAAATAGATGGCAATGTTTGGCCCAGGATATCGCTGGGAAAACTGTTATATCAGTTCTTGGTTTTAAGCAAAAAACTTAATCAGTCATATCAATTCTTTGCTTTCGTATTAAGAAAATAATTTAATACGAAAGAAAACACTGAAAATGAAAATTATACATTTAAAAATATCTATATACCACCACTTATACATAAGTATATTTAATAAATTTATTACGTTTAATAAAGTTGAAATAATTAAAAATAATGAAAAATATCTATGAAAAATCTATCAACTCTTTCTTTTTTTCTGCATGACATATTTAATGAAATTCCAAAAATTTCACTCGCACTGAAAACAACGAATAATAATAAATTTCTAAAAACACGCCTCTTTTTTTAAAAAAATGCTTAACACTAGAATCTATTTCAGTGTTTTTTGGAGGGTTTATTTTATAATTTATTTTAAATACCTTTAATTTTTTAGCTAAATTTTTCTCCCAAATTAATAGACAATTCTTTAAAAATTAAGTTATTGTAGCAATTGTTTTATCCCTAATAAAGAATATATATTGTTATAATGATTACTTACTATCTTGTTCTGAAAAAACTAGAAGTGAATGTTCAAAAATAGTTAGAAAATAAAATTAAAAAAATTAAATTTGTGTTTTACTACATAAAGTACTCAGATATACAAGGTTTAATTATTCTATGAACTATTAAACCCTAAAATTGATGCTAAATGTTTTAACCCCTCTCTTATCCAATCAAATATCTGGCAACAAATATCACTTTATTTGATCATCGATTCAAATTAAACCAATGGGCTAATGTATTTCTCCCTGCGACAAAGTACCATTTGACTGACTACTCGAGAAGTATAAATAAATCTGAAAGCGTGTACTTTTGAATATTAAAAATTCTTCCCGAAATTTAAAAAATATACGTCAGTCTCGATTATTAAATCGATATCATTGACAACTCGTCAAGTTTCCATTTCAGAGGTTAATGCTGGTCACCAAGTTTCATTTGAAGGGATTGTGAAAGGGGGGGGGAGGTAGGGCAAGGAACGACGGTAGCCCACCTCCTCGTGATGTTCCTTGGGCAACACTCTGGTTTATGTCAGCAGTGGCAATGTGGCTGTCCATTGAACAACAATCCGTGCTTGAAAAAATATATATATCATTTTCTATTTCTTGCCTTCGATGTATGTGGAGAGAAGGTAATGAAATTCTCAAAATCTTTGAACGCGTGATTTTGACACATCCCTAAAATATGAAAAACACATTTTTGGAATTGAAATTGTGTGTCTGATTTTATCCAGTAAGAAGTGAAATTAAAGGGAATTGGGTATTCCTTTGTGTATTAATAATTGTTTTATTTTATGTAATGGTGATATTTTGCATCTTCATATAAAGATTTATTTATTTTCTGCATTTTTTCCTATACTTGATTTCAAATTACTTCTTGATATTCATTTATAATAAATATCACTTTTTCAAATACAGTAGATTTTGTTGAAAGTACTTACCTTCGTTATTACTAAACTCTTTGTTAGAAAATTATCAAACATTGGAACAAAGTCGTACGACAAAATATTTTATTCTATTTGTAAAGTAAATGACTGGAACTCAGAAAATACTTGTAAAAATACTTATTTAATTGGTTTTGAAGAATTGAAAGAACCAAAAGATATCGATTCCCGACTTGTAAGGGTCTATTAACAGAAGAAGGTTTAATTACCTGATAGAAATTAAAGAAACAGTTAACGTAAACGCAATGTAGCTTTAGCATGTGACAAGTTATTGAATAGATTGTGAAAATATTTTAATTGCGCTATGATTGTTACATGTAATCCTCTTTTACACCATATAATCCTCTTTTACAAAAATGGACGGAGAGGGTTGCGTTGAAGTTAGCAGCAAACATACTGTTTCCGTCTGTGTAGATTCTCACGTCATAAAATAAGTTTCGATACCGCTTGAATATAATATTTCTCTTCCGCATGCAGACTTTAAAAAATACTTTGTCAAAATCTATATAATGTTTTTTGAAAAAAAATTTCTTTAGTACAAAGATTACTTCTTTTCTAGTATTTTCAATAAATAAGATTTTAATTTTAAACTTTATTCAGTTTAGAATAATAACGCTCCCCCTTTCAAATATATAAATGCTCCATTCTTATCCGATTTCTAAAACAGTTTCCCGTTCTATTTTATAACTTTTTATTTGATATGCAAATGGAAAAGTCTTTCAATCTTCTAAAAACTCATGTGTATATAAGTTTTCATTTCCTCGTGTATCTATTCTTATTCATTCAGACGACACATTTTTTTCCGGGCATGAATAATCACAAAAAGGATAAAAATTAAATAGATCGAAAGTAAGTTGTTTTCAGAAGAATCAGCCAAATATAAAAACTGTGTCAAATCCAATATTAACTCCAGAAATGAAAGTTTACATGGTAACATATAAGTTGTTTTATCCTCAACTTCCAATTATTTATAGTTAAGTGACAAACTTGTAACTTTTCAGATTGTACCTCTTAAAGAATGATAATATATTGTGTAAGAGTTATAACAAATTATCTGCAAACTATACGTAGCATAGTTTTGCCCAAATACTAATATAAAGGAGGTTGTAGCAGTTGCAGTACTATCTCTTCTCTTTTGGAAAATAATGGGAAAGCCTTACTAGGTACGCATCCCATAGCACAGTTGCGATTGTAAATAAGGAGATAACATGCTTTTCTGTTAAGATGTGCGCGTGTTAATGACTCGTCTTATCTTTTCTGATTTGTTTGTTTTGTGTGAAATGTCATCATTAAAGAAATATTTCTGAAAATATACATCCTGTTGCTTCCATAGCTCGGATCGTAATGATCTTTATTCCATCTCAAGGTTAGATCTAAAAAGCAACATATTATAGCGCATGTTTTACTTTCTCATATATCCTTTATGGAAAAAGTATTGCAATCGTCAAAACAACAAAAGAAGTGCGAACTCGAAATTTCGATGTCTCTTCGTTTCAGATCTTCATTTCAGTTCGGAAAAACCCATTTTTAGTAGTATGTCTGTCGGTCTGGGATAGGAAGGATTCAAAAGCCCCTTGATTTGAAGGGGAGAAATTTGAAAACTTACAATCTATCTATACTTATAATAAAGCTCAATGTGAGTGTGTGTGTGTGTGTGTGTTGGCGCTCTACAGTTCAGACCGTTTGACCTACAGCTACCAAATTTGGCACGTGTATTCCTTGGAGGCCGGGAATGTGCAGCTGGGGGTTATTTTTTCGAATATTTAATTAGAATTTCATTTATTTAAAAATTAAGCGAAAGTTTGGCGTGTTTCTGCTATAACTTCCGAAAATATCACCGCACAAAAAAGATTTTTGCATCAAGATAAAGATCAAAAATTTATCTTTTAAACGATACCAATGCTTTAACCTTAAAATTAAATTTCTGTTTTTAATGAATTTTTAAATAAATGTTTTAACTATATTTTTCAACAATTTTTTTCGTACAAAATAAAAATAAAATTTAAACTGCACGAGCACGTTTCGCCTTTATGGGAAAAAATTAGCTTTTTTCAAAGTGTTGGCATCACATTAATTAAAGCTCCAATTAAAAATTAATTAAATTTTTTTGGAAATAAAATCTGCAAAAATATAATTTTAGGCACGTGTCTGTAGGAAATGAAACAAACATGAAATATTATTTTTTCAAAAAAATAAATTCAAGAAAAATTATTTTGTGATCTTTTGCAATCTCTATATTATTAATCCAATAAATCAGCTTAATTTTAAGGCAAGTTTTGTTTAATATGAACAGGATATCCCTTCAAATCAGGGCCACACAGCTAATTTGTAAACCTTTAGTTAGACACAGATCTGTAGTTGTTGTTAAATGTTGAGTTTTTCTAACTTTTTAACATTCAAAACTTCATAAATCAGTCTTAGTTGATCGTGGAAAATAGAAACATTCATTCATTTATTTAAAATTTGGTGTGTCCAGAATATTTCTCAGAATATGATACCTTACTGCATTCAATTTAGACTTCATTATTTTTGAAATATATTTATAGGCCGGAACAAAATATTATTAATGATTTCATTTCAATCCTTTTGAAAGCAAAAATTAAAACTGAATTATATGCTGAATCTGAGAAATTTTTGTTGAATTATTGTTTGAGATATTACATAAATTATGAAAAATATTTTGTAGATCACATAAGACATAAATACCGAGAGATTCTGTTTGCAATACTCATATTCAATAATAATAATAATTAATAAATAACAATAACGATGATAAATAAAATAAAACGCTTGGTTTTATTAAAAATATCTTAATATTAATTGGAATTTCATCATTTCCACTTTAAATTAAAGTTGAAGTTTTACCGGAAATGACAACAAATTAGCAAAATATATATAGTAAATTGAACGAAACGATCTAAACAACAGTATAAGTTTGGCATGATTATCGAAATTTGAAAATTAAAAATGTTTTGTTTGAGAATGTATTAAGAGACCAGTTACTTAAAATATTTAATTCAAAATTGTAGTGAGAGGTTCTACTGGCGAACCGGCTGGTCGCCAAAGGCGGCTAGTAAGTTTATAAATTTGATTTTGGTGTACCACTCACTCCACACCAGATTTTAACAGACGATCTAGAAATGACTCGACAGATTCACTAAAAGTACTTAATACGCATAAAGGTTAATATTTCCTAACTATTATTCGTCAGTGCCATGCAATCCATTCACTATTTTAATGAAATATACCCCTAAGTATTGACTTTGTATCTTCATGATATTTGGCAGCAATAAGAATATCGAATAATATCGTGGAAATATCGAACCATAATAAGTTTATGCAAGAAATGAATCATACTGATAGTAAAGTGATTGGATTTATTAATAAACCAAATCAAATGCATTATCCAATATAAAAAAAAGGAAGATTGATTGTATTTTGATATTGTGCGGTGCAAATGCATTTGAATCAATATTCGCTCTAAGTCAGAAAGTGCTATTTTTTGAGATTATTAAATTAGTTGGAAACTAATGTGCATATTTTTCTTTTGCGCATTTCACTTTTGTTTTCAAATAAATATACACATGAACGTTCCATTCATTTCATAGTTTCAAAAGTTACAGATCCGAAAGGAAAAGTAATTATTTCATTTATTTTAAACACACACACACACACAAAAAAACTTTGAGCGCTTTAATAGTTATTACTTTTTGATAGAATTTAAAATAACTAATTTGTTTTTTTTAATAACTTGTGCCTTGATTTGTATTTTAAGCTTATTTTGAAGCAAAAAATTACATGCTTAATGGATATAAAATTCTAGAATCCTAATTTTTCACAGTTGAAGCTTAATTTCTGAGGACTGAGATAAAAATATCAGATGTTAAAAAAATGGTTTGATTTTTCAAGACTGCTTCGACAATCCGATTTATAAAGGATGCCACCACGCAAAAGAAAGAGTACTAAAAAGCACGGAAAATTAAAGCAGGATTAAAAAAATTGGAAACAAAGAAATATTCGAAAAATATTTCGTATTTGTTCCTTAGAGCTATTTTGCGCTATTTGTCACAGAGCAATATTTTTCCGCCATGAGAAATTTCGATGTTACAGCGCCCCCTTGCTCGTTTCTTCATTAATTCCAAAAGATGAAATTTACAAATAAAACACCGTTTCCCTTCTAAACACAGAAAAAAATTCAGCTCCGGATGGAATTGGTATTATTACTTTTTTTATGAGACTTGCGAGACCTACTCAGAGAAGGCTTGTAACAGTAAAATTTCCTTTTTTGCCTTGATTCATTCCTTTGTTTATGTATCGCTTTTATGTTTTATCCAGACCGTAAAAGAAATTGCTGGAAGTCAGGGGAAAACGTGATTGTGCGGGGAAGTGTGGACATTGTAGCTAATGTAATTTAAATCTACATAATTGTGTTTTGCATTATTAATCGAGTAGTGTCAATTTTTTATTGAGTAGTATATCGTTACGCAGAAGTTTTTCAATTACATGATATATTATTTCCTATTCATTTTTTTATGCAGTTAATGATGTCACTATCTTTAATAATGAACCTAAATATTTTTTCTTGCTGTTTTTCTATTAATGTGAGTATCATCAAGGCACGTTTTTATTATAAGTGTGTTTTAAGCCGAATTAAGTTTTCCTTTCTTGGGTTTCCATTCATTTTATTATACTAGAATTGTTTCAATGATTGATATTTGCAAATATAATTCAATTACTTAATACTTTTTTAATGAGTTGCGTTTTTTATGTGCGAGTAATTTTAAACTAATTTCTGCTAAAAATCAGGTTTGCATTTTTTTAAAAATGCTATCTAATCAAATATATGTCTATAGTGGTATAGTAATTAGATATAGGAACTTCTGTTCAATAAAAGGTATAACTGTTTTTTTTTTAAATCTAGTTTTCAAGTAATATAAACGGCATTTTGAAAGCCACTTCTTCTATACTTCTTCGCATAAAGAAGCATTAATCTCAATTTAAATCGATTTAAAAGTCATATTTTCAAATGTTCTTTTGGGAAATTTGTTTATACAATTAAAATTCAATCATAGACACATTAGCATTGATTGCCTTAACATCTGGTACAAAGGAAAGAATCGTTTTACAATAAGTTTCAGAAAAATAGAAATTACAGCGGAAGTTTTGAAAAAATGGATATTAACATTTTCGCTTATCATTCGAATTTTGTATGACTGATATCGTGACCAAAGATCATTTTCCTTAATCACATCTAAAAAACCGAAAACATTATTTTGTTGGAACATTTTCTTATAAACAGCGGCACTGGATTTAGTTGTCTGATTATATAATTATTATTTACGTTTCCTTCAGTTCAAAGGTACGCATAGTCAAGCAGCATTTATCTTTCGGCTTCCAAGCATTATTTCTTTAAAAAAAAGTAAAAGCTTAAAAAAGAATCCTTCAAAATAGAGTAAAATATCTGCTTAACGATCAAACAGACATTTGATTTTGACCGAAAGATACGAGTTTAATCCTATTCAGCTTCAAAGAAATTCATTCCTGCGACATTGCGATTTTCAATAAAACAAAGGGAACGAAAGAAAGAGGGAAGAAAAAGTACATATATTTAAAAATTACATTGAATTTCATGGCTAATCGGGTTAGTTGTTTGGTTGTGTTGTGCTTATTGGCGCAAGGGCCATATATGGCCACGATGAAGAGGAAAAAATAAATTTTTATGAACATGTTGCCACCATATAAACAAAAGCTCAAGTGAAATAAATAAATAAATATTTATTGCAAATTAAACATATAAAAGTGTAATTTTCCGCACATGTCTGTAAGAAATGAAATAAATCTATACTTATATAAAGCTCAATGTGTGTGTGTGTGTTGGCTCTCTACAGGCCAGACCATTTGACCAACAGCTACCAAATTTGGTGCATATATACCTTGGAGGTCGGGAATGTGCATCTGGGTTCCCCGTTTCAAAATTTTTAATAAGAATTTTAATTATTAATTAAAAACTAACTTTCCGCCAAAAAAAATCTTCATTTCCCCCACCGCCAAATGAGTAAGGCTTCAGCATTTTTTTCCCACTCTAATGGGGCTTAGGCTTAAAATTTTTCGGCCGGTTTTTTCAAACAATTCTGTTTATTTTCTTAATGTTTGATGCATTTAAAATTAAACTTTGTTAATTAATCGATCTTTCATATTCAGTCTGAAGTACTTTTGAATTAAAATAAAGCAGAATAAAGGAAATTAAATGTTTCCAATCTGCATAGGGTTACCCCGATTGGCTTAGAAAAAATTCACGCACTTGCGTTAGCATAATTAGCGTTGAAAATTCATGCATGCGCATTCTGTTCGGATTGTTTACATCTATTTTCAACGAAAGCGGAATTATTTTTAGTTTAGATGTATGCTTTTGTAATTAAATTGTATTTATGTTAGTTTAAGTTCATCGTTTTTTAAGTAATTTTTTTTACCTGTTTTCGACCGATTATTTTAATCGATTTTGTTTATTTTCTTAGTGTTTGATACATTTAAAATTAAATATTGTTAATTAATAGACCTGCTCATGATGAATCTGAAAAAATTTGGTTGACAAATTCTCGAGAAATTACATAAATTAAGAAAGATATTCTTTAGTGCCCATAAAGTTTAAATGCTCAGTGACTAAGTTTTTAGTAATAATATTACAAAAAAAATTTTTTGTTTCAATAAAATATATTATTATATTAATTGCAGAATAATCCTTTCCACTTTTATTAAAAGCATAAATTCTACGGGAGCTAACAGAAAATTAGAGTGATACAGATTACGTTATGACTGAAGGCCTTTATAATATTATGAGTGAATTGCAATTGGAAGTTTTAAATTATTTTAATGAAGAAGCTATTAAAGCCGGAATTACATAAAATATTTAATTATTAAAATTTTAAGTGCATTAAGATTGGCGAACCGGCTGGTAGCCAAAGACGGCTAGTATGAAATAAAAATAACAATTATCTTCTGCTATCACAAATTTCATGTTATCATGTCAGAGCACTATTATTTTTTAAGTCAATGTTTGGTTTAATTAAATTAAATCAATAACCAGTTTAAACTGGTTCGAAACAATCGCGTGACTATCAGATTACACATAAGTCGATATTTAGAAAAATGATGAATATTACAAATCTTCATTCGAAATCTTTAAAAAATTCCAATTTTGAAGTAATTGGAAATGCATTAAACGATGCAAAATTGGGACAAATTCACACCGCTTTCTGGAAATAAATGACAAAGTACAATTACTGTAATTTGAAATCATAATTATTTCATGCTGCTGAGAATAAATTTATTCCTTAAGCAATTTATTCCTACTGCTCATTTAATTGCCTCTTCACGCGCATGGTTTATGCTTGCTAATAGTTAAAGCTCGTGATATATGAAGAAAATTAAATAAAATATGAATTAATTTTACAGCATTATCATATTTTTACACCATTAACTAATTTATTGCAATTACTCCATAAAAAGAATTTTAAATGAAATTAAAATTTCTTAGACATAAACAATTGAAACACTTTTTAAGATATTTTTTATCTACGTGCATTTTATATAACATATTACACAGTCTTTCAAAAATACAACAAAATTTAGTGAGATTGACATTGATTATTAAAGAAAATTGAGCCATGAGAAATTATTTTTTCCAACAGCATTTGCTAGAACAATTCATGAAATTAATATTAATGGAAGTTTGTAATTTTCTCTGAAATCAATGATTTATGATAAAATTTCCTGCACAATCCTATTTGATTTAATACGATTCTGAATTAATGCGCAGATTCGTTTCTTTTATGCAGACAGAGCTCGTTATTTCACCCTAATATATTTCTTAAACTTGACGGGATATAAATTTATGGAAATCTTTGATATTTTTCTTCAAACTTTGAAATAAATTGTAGCCTAAAAAAAAAAAAGACGCTTCCATTGTCTTGTACCGTCAATCATCTTTGTATACAATTTTCATGACATTTCCCATTATCCATTAGAGCTAAAATATAAATAATTTATATTATCTTTTTTCGGATTCACAGTTTTTCTCTTAAAATGTATTCTTTTATAGTCTTTTATAGTATATAAGAATAATATTTTAAAAGTAAATATGGTATAATAAATAGTAATATATCTATTCCTTTCATTAATTTCTGAAATCGTCAGTTTGCTAGAATTAGGCAAAAACATTTTCTGAAGACATATCCGAAATCAATTAACTATGCAGAAAAATTTATGGTCAATAAATCTTATTCTTATTATAAATTTAATCAGAATTTAAATGATCTGTTTTAAGCAATTTTCTTTTCTTTTTAATTGTAAAGTAAAATATTGTTTCGAAAAAAACCTAACTTCTGTATTTTGATAACTGAACTAATTATCGGAACTGTTACACGAAAAAACATTTATGATCTATATGTAAAAAAAATATGATCTGGGAATTTATTTAAAAATGGTAATAGGTGAGTATTTTATTTCTTATTTTGTGTATCATTACATTTTTTCATTCTGATTCATCGTTATGTGTATTTGTTTTAGATTGATAACTACATGCCGCAATAAACTTTTCGTCGAATTTAATTGTAGGTTGAATTCTTATTCTCTCAATCCATCTTCCATATAATTAGCTAAAATAGGTATTTCCTTTAATCTTAATTATTTTGACCTACTAACTTTAAGCAATGAAACCAGCGGAAGTGGTTTCTCGCCCGTTTTCTTAAAAAGCTGTATTTGCGTTTTAGACTTGTTCCTTCACAACTGACTAAAACAGAAATTTGACACAAATATAATTGCAATGAAAATATCACATACGAAATTTGATATATTTAAACCACCACTTTTATAAACTTTCGCGTTTGCATACTTTTGAAAGTACAGACCGATAAACTTTTAATCCCTTATTGGATTTGGCTCAAAATTTGATAAGTGTATGCAATATTGATGTCAAATGTGTGCAATGAATCTTATCCATCCGACTTTCTTTGCTTTGTGATTATCGTTTTAAGTCCCTTCCTCAAACTATCACTCACAGAAAACTTCCACAAAATATATTTTACTGAAAATTTGAAATTATTATCATAATTTAGCAGAGTAATAAGAATTTTTACATTTAAGATTTATTATTATTCTCGTGTTATTCATATATTTCATATCTCGTAGCAAGGATTTATTTGCCTTTCTCAATTTATATTTTATAAAAAATTTCTGTTTAGAATCTTTTGTTTTTATTAACAAAATAAAGTTTAACTTAAAGAACTCTCACAGTCATACTGGACTGTTAACAAGGTACAATATTGATTTCGAATAATGATATTTATAAACGCAAAGCTTTTTGAAAGGCCATTTCAGACACTGAAAGTTATGTTTAAAACAGAATTTAATATTTATTGTGTTTATCTGTACTGCTTTTACTGGTATAGAATGTAACTCTTGATACTTGTATTTATTACAAATAAATGGATGCAGAAATTTCATTGGTCATTATCATATCCAAAACATGCAGTTTTTGAAGCGATATATATCTTTTAAAACAAATCTATACTTTACATAAAATAAGTCAGCAATTAAAAAAAATGCTTCACTTTACGTGATATAGATTCCAAAATATCATTAATTTAACACACACACACACACACACACACACACACACACACACACACACAC
>JAPMOR010027619.1:33440-87066 GCA_026543865.1 Argiope aurantia
TTGGTCATGGTTCTGATTTCAAAAATAGATATTAAAATGCCTGGATATAAGGTGGGAAGGCGGACAAAGCTAATATTGTTTTTTAGAATCACTTTCAACTTTTCCAACATGTGTTAGTGGATGATACTGATGCCCTTCTGGCGCTTCTTTTTCTCTTGTGTTTTGCAGGTCCAGCGTGCGGAGACTGCTGAGCCGGAGGGACCGCCAACAGCACTACAAGCAGCCAAGCTTCGCTGATTTTCCCTCGAATCAGCACCTCATGCGCCAGGTAGGAACTCAATTTTTTTATTATTCATTACATGTCCATTTTATATTTGTAAGTTTTTTGAAATCATAAATATAAAATATTTCGTTTTAAGGATAGAACAATCTGAGAAAACAATATTTTTAGTTTAATGAAAAGTAAACAAATACTGAATTTAATTTTAAACACATAAAATTTAAATTAAATATTCAAGAATATTATAAGAGAATTCCAAGAAAGCTTGAATATTATAGGAACTGCTATAGTCAACTCCTTTGTGATTTAATGGATAAAACTTTCCCATTTTGACGTTCTGATCATTGTTTATTAGTATTAATTTAATTTGCCTAAATGTAGACATAGACATAAAGATATTCATGATTCATTAAAATATGAAGCCCGAAGAGGAACGGGGATTAATGGTAAAAAAAAGGGAAACGAAACCAACAAAAGCAATAAAGATAGAGACTTGCAAGGAAATTACTGTTTTTTTTTTATGACTGTTGACTAACTGTATTGTTTTTTCTATATTCTTGTTTAAAAAAACAATTTTGAAAGAATTTTTTTCTCAAATATTTACTTTATAAATTCAAGACTGATAAGTACGTTTTATATTGTTATGCTTAAATAAACATTTATTTCTTAATATCATTTACTTATACTTGGCCATTCAAATGATGATGAGAAGTAATGGGTTCCCACACGAACGTATACTTTGTATATTTGAATGTAAAGTAACTTCACTCTTAATCGTATGTTTTTACATTTCTTAATCGTACATTTCTTTTTGTGAAGCACAAAAAATTGTAAAACGGTATATTCCATTATTCCATGTTTGTTCCATTGTAGAAGACCTAAATGAAAAATAAATTTTAACAGACAATGAAATCTAATCTATTATTATACTAATTACAAATCTATTATCTAATTATTACATAAATTATTTTATATGTTAAAAGTGATCTTCATGCTTTTGAATTGATAATGCTTTCTCCTGCTAAGTCTTCTTCTTCCAGTGTTATGTCTTCCAGATGCGTTTAGCATTTAGTAAGCATAGCGGGGAGTCAGGTATTTATCGTTTTACCTGTATAATTGAATGTTTTACGTTTCGCGATTTCTATTCGGAGTAAGTTTATTTTCCTTTACCCACGCATAATTTAGTATTTATATTACATAGACTCTTTCTAGTATCAGCATTGAACAAGGCAGAAAGAGAACACTCGCTTTCCACGCATGAACAGTGTTCTTGAGAAATATAACTTTCAATACATATTTATGACAAAAAAAAAGTTTTTTCAAAGTGTCATTTTACATTGGAGTAACCAAACATAAGCTTGTATATAAAAATGAACTGTTTTATTCAGATCAGTAGTTGTTAACAATGATAACAGCGCATTTCGAAACGCAAGTAAGAGTACCGTAGAATGGCTAAATACATATGACCTAACTTCGTACTGCGAACAATACAGCGAATACTTAATTTTGAGTTTTCAACGACTTTCTGAAATACCGAGGTTCGATACATCCATTAATTGATATGTATTCTTGTAAGAATGTCAAATATAGGGAAAAATTTAATTTGGTCTGATTTGTCAGTGCTCAAATAGAGCTCATTTTGTTTCGTTACTTTCATGTATATCGCATTTGCACGCACAGCATCCTTTTGCTGCAGAGGCCTTTCGAGAAGACATTCTCTGGACTCAAAACTGAGTTCATCTATTACAGAAATGGAATTAGAACTAAATGCATCACGTGTCAGTCCCAACTCTAATTTTCAACAAGTAAAAGTGTTTCGAGCTATAACAAAGAATACGAGCTATAACAAATTTTCTTTTTACGTTAATTTCAAAATACGCGATGCAAATTCTACTTATATAGCTAATATTCCATTTTATAGAAAATATATGAAATAAAATGTGGAGAAAGAAAAGAGAGCATAAAGCCATTTGATTCTGATGGACCAAATTCTACGATTGCTTAATAATTAACAAAAAACACACATATTCAACTTTTATAGAAAGTACGAACTAGATATGAATATGAAGTGATGATTTGTATGTATAGGTCAAATTAAATTAAAATTATTGCAGCTGTCGTGGATAAAATTATCTAATACGAGATTTATTTTACAGATGCCGGATCCCTACTTCCCCGGTGTGTTCTACATCTACGACGTGGAGGATGGCGTGTGGGAAAGACGGATCTTCGTTTAAAAAAACGTAAGTGCTTACCTCCATATGCTGGCGATTCATTTTAAGCTACAGGAGTAATATTAAACAGCGAAATTTGCTTATTAGAAATTGAAATTAAAACAAAGAAATGTATACAAAGTAGTAAAAACTATATGTAACTTCATAAATAAGAATATTTTTGTATCTATTTGTGTCATTTGACTATTGGAATTACTTCAGTAAGAACATTAATATAGGAAAAGGAAAAAAATCTTTAGATGCTTTACCATATTAGTCATCAATCTTGATGTTGAATTAGTTGTCAGGTCATTCATCAAGCTCAGTAACTCCGGTCATTAAATTTGCGGAATTAAATTATTTAGATTAAAATAAAAACCGTAAATGATCATAAGATTTAAGCAGAACTTTATTTTTTAACCTTTCGCATTTATTTCCCACGCCCCCCGAAAGGTTGAAACAATTTCCTTGAAAAAAGACTGCGATACTTGGAAACACTTGACAAACATAGCTGAAATTTCCTCTTGAATTACATTGATTTCGAATCCATTTTTCAATACTCAAATGAATAAATAACAACAAATAACTAAAGCAAAAATGAACTAAAATAAATGGTTTTTAGAAAAGAAACATAATTAATATTTAATAGTTTTTTTTTATGTTTCACTTTCAAAGTAAAAGAGCTCACACACATTGTATTAGTTAAAATTCTCCAAAAATGCTCCATTTTCTGAAAAGTGCTATGATTTACAATATTTGTAGAGAGGTGTTATTTTTTTTATTGGTAACAAAAAAAATCTTACCATAAAATTTCGAGGCTTCAAATTACAAGGAGAACGTCGATTCCTTTCTCAATACAAAAAAGATGCAATAAAATCGAGCAATTAGAAGGTAGAAAGGATTTTTCGAACACATAATCCTTCTGCTGTATTGGAAGGTGGTCCATTTGTCGCTCATTTTATTACAGAAAACAATGTGTGTGCGGAATCGCTCATTGCACGGTTTCACCCCTGTCTCTCTTATTAATTTTCATTCACCCACGCTTTTCTAATACATTAATGGAAAATGTCCCTTCAAGTATATATTTTACGACTTAAAATTCAAATTGAATAAAAAAATATTTGTCTTCTAAAACAAATTATCTCTTTATATTTCGAACAGAAATAATTTTGGTTTTCATTTCTTTTACAGGAAAGATGCCTACCAACGAGTGGATTTAAAGATCAGGCCATAATCTTTTTTCATTATTTATTTATATTATTAGTAATGTAGAATTTAAGTTTAGATTATAAGTTTCAAAATTTTATTGCTGCATTTCTTTTGGGTACTAGATTATTTTTACTCATTATTGCAGCAAACTCATTCGGCGAGAAAAAGGAACAACAAAATTTGGTATATTCAGACTGTAGATTTAAGTATATTTAGCTTTTAAGTATTTTTATCCTTATCTGTTAAGTAGTATTAGCATATTCAGCCTGTAATTACTTTCAGATATTAACTTATGGTAGTTTTCAAAGTATTTTTATTCGATATTCTTATTAACAAATCTTATTTGAAAATTTCAGACTCCTCTCCAACTCATGCATCAATACTTTCAACCAGATCCAGATATTTCAGCTAATCATTTCACTTCACATTGCTCGCTCAAATATGCAGTTCCATCTTTACTTATTCATTTAATTTGATTTTTCAATTTCCTCCAATATCGCTATCTACTGTTGCTGAGTTCATGCCTTTTCTTTTCATTTTTGCTTCCTTTTTTCCGTACTCTGATTTCTCTTCCACAATATTCAGTCTTGATCAGATTGTTTTTCCACTTTAATTTCTTTAATTTTTTTTATCTTGTCCATTGCTTCACTTCATGTCTCCTATTCTTCTGGATGTTCTTCGAATCTAAATGTTTTATTTCTTGATCCAATTCTGCTTCCGTCGTTTCACTTCTTCCTCATGCTCCAGCTGCTCTTCGTCTCCAATTGGTTTCTTTCTTCTCGAATTCTGCTTCCATTTCTTCAACTCTTTGTTGCTTCCTCATGTTCTCAGAAGTCTGCTCTTAGAATTATTTGAAATCTTGTCCTGCTTCCTCTGTTTCTTCTCCTTTTCTTCTCCAGCTGCTTTGCATCTTTTAATAATAATGCCATCTGCAGCTTGCCATCCTTTTGCCAATGCCACTCTTAGATACCACTCTTAGCAAAAACAAAATGCCATCAGCATAAAACATCAGCAAGGCCAAAATGTCATCAGCATTTTACATTAGCAGTGCCAAATGTCATCAGCATAAAACATCAGCAAGGCCAAAATGTCATCAGCATTTTACATTAGCATTGCCAAATGTCATCAGCATAAAACATCTGTAGGGCCAAAATGTCATCAGCATAAATAATCAGCAGGGCCAAAATGTCATCGGCATAAAATATCAGCATAGTCAAGATTCTCATGAACTATTTCAGGTAAACATCCCGGAAGTTTCAATAAACTGATAACGCTCTTTCAAAAAAAAAAAAAAGCTTAAGGATAGAGAACGCGTTATGCATAATATTTGAATGCATCACTAGCACGGGTGCGGTGGCTTAACAGTTTCTATAGGTGACTTTGTATTTTCAAAATACAAAGTCAACTTACAGAGTGTTATTTACCAAAAAGAAATACAAGGATTAGATAGCTGTTTGCAGAGTAAGCTTGGTATCCTGAATTATTTATAACTTGAACGAATTTCTTCGAAAATCATATGAATAAAAAAAAATCGATGAATATTTTAAATAGCTAAAAAGAAGGTAAACCATATGATAATTAATTTTGGCCTTAATTTCCAACGGTTTAAACAAAATTATTTTTGACTGTATTCAATGATTATTTTATTTTGTTAGATAAAATACTATAGATGTTATCATAAAAATTAAAAATTGATTTATTTGATTAAAGAAATACTAGAATTTTTTCGTTAGATTCAATTTCGTTGATTTTCTTTTTCATGTCACATTAATTCATTAAAATATTTTATATTAAAGCATTCGCACATAAAACTGACTATACTCTTATTGATTTAAACTGAATTAATTTTAAAATGACAAAATGGATGAATTGAAGTCAGTTTTTGAAGTGAAATTTCTTTCAATTACTACAAAGGCTCTCCCTTCGTCCAGTCGAAATGTCGTGAAAAATATCGAAAATGCAAGAAATTCATAAACTGCAAATTAATCGGTATAGGTTTTTGTATTGACCATCCAAAACAGACCGCTCTGTTCGGTCCTGGATATCGGTGGGAAAGATATGAAATAAAATAAAAACCATTTAATAAAAAATTAAATGTTTAAATAAAAGCTATTATTGCTAAAGAAAAATGTCAAAATGAAAATTATAAATTCAAAGAAATCTATACAGCAAGCACTATACGTATGTATTTTTAATAATTGTGCTGTATTGCACAAAGCTTAATGCTTTAAAATTAATTAAAAAGATAAATTACGAATTTTAACGACTATTTCTTTTCGTCCAACGTATACTTATAGAAACTTCCCCAATTTCACTCAAACTGAAAAAAACAATAATAACAACTTTATATATGTACATTTCTTTTAAAATTTACTTATTTCTTCTTTATTTTTATATTTTTAGGTTTTCTTTATAAACTCTTTTAATACCTGTAACTGTTCCAGTTAAACTTTTCTTTCCGAATTAGCGGCCTATTTTGTTTAAAATAAAGTTATTGTAATAATAGTTTTATTTGAAATAAAACAGATATATTGTCATAACAAATATTTATAATTTAATTTTAAAGAACCTAAAAAAGTATATTCAAGAAATGTATGAATACCAAATTATTTTAAGAAATTAAATTTGAGTTTTCTACTAAGGTGTTTAAATGTACAATTTTTAACTATTCCTTTTACTTTAGCCCCCAAAACTCGAAGCTAAATACTTAAATCCCTCTTCTCTTATTCGATCAAATATCCGGCAATTAATATCACTGTATTACTCTGTTCTTAACTAATCCAGGAAATTAAACCAATAAGCTGAAGTATTTTTTTAAGACAAAAACACTGAAACGGGACTATCAGAGAAATGTGAAGAAATGAAAAAACGTTTTCTTTTAAATATTGAAAATTCTGTAAAGAAATTTTAAAAAATACACCAAAACATATTATAAAATTAATATTATTTGATATCCCACCAAGTTTCCATCACAATGTCTAATGCTGGTCACCAAGTTTCCTCTGTAGGGATTGCGAAAAGGTGGGAGGGGGGCGAGGAACGATGGTAGCCCACCTCCTCGTGGTGTTCCTCGGGCAACGCTCTGGCGAAAGTCAGAAGTGGCAAAGAGGCTACCCGTTAAGCATCAATCCATGCTTGAAAGCATGTGAAAATCCTTTTTATTTTCTTTCATACGAAGCGTAAAATGAGAAAACATTTTTGTAATTCTCAAGAAATTCGAATTGAAGATTTCAACGAATTCTTAAAATGTAAAAAACACATTTTAGAAGTTGAACTGTATATCTAGTTTCACTATTGTTTTTCCACTAGTTCGTCAGAATGAAAGGCAGGGGATATTTGCTTTTTATGGTATTAATTGTTAGGTGTACGTTCTGGTGATAGTTCGCATCTTTATTTATTTTCAACTGTATTTCTAATTTTCAATTCAGAATTATTCTTGATATTCATTTCTTTGCTTTCCTTTAAAAAAAATTATTATAGTAGGATTTTTTGGAAAGTGTTTGTTATTGGTAGAACGAATCTCTTTGTTAGAAAATAATCAATTGCCCGTATTCAGGTCGTATAGCAAAAGACTTTATTCAATTCGAAAAGTAAATTCATTCAAATTGGGGAAATTCTTGCAAATGTATTGGTTTAATTGGTTTTGATGAACTCAAAGAACCAGAAGACATTGATTTCTACTTGTAAAGAGTCAATTATCAGAAGAGATGTAATTATTATATAGAAAATAAAGGAATGGGAGTCCTATATGCAATCTAGCATTAGCATCTGATGAATTATTGGATATTTGTACACAGACTGCAAATACTGCTGTTATTTTTACTGTTCATTCTCTGTTTTTGAAATCATTTACGCTTTTTCGCATGCAGAGTTTGACTTCCATTTTCTCAAAAAAGAGGTAGACGAAAGAAAAATGATGGAGAAGTATGAATTTACTATTGGGGTGGACTCAAATTATTAGCGGTATTAGGAAGCATAACAACGTCTCATTTTTCTGTGTACCATCCCTTAGCGAAATAGAATTATTAAGTGCTTTTCCCAGGATCATGAAGCGAACATTACTCATCCAGAAAAGAAGATTGTTGGTAGCTTTGAAGAGTTTATTGTAGTGCCAAGCGGAATATTGAAAAACTTTGTGTAAATACAGATTTATATTAAAACACGACTAGCAAATGAAACACATGAAGAGAACCAATAAATGATTACTTTATCAATATGTTTCTTTGTAATTTTGAAAGGAGTAATTTATTCATTAAATGAAAGAAAAAGAAAAGAATTTCTGAAATATAAAGACAGAATTTAAAAATTTACAGGAAAAAAAAAACTAAGGCCAAAATTTATTAGTTACACCATCAGATAAGTAATTTTTAGTACACCTTAATTGGTTTTAAAGTTAAAAAAAATTGAACTGTTTTTAAAAAATTGAATTATTGAAATCCTATATTTAGGATTTCTTTTTCAATGTGGCTTATGCGCTAATATATAGATTTTTGAATGTATAAATGGACAATATTTTTTAAGATTCTCTATATTAAAATATTTTGAAATTTAATTTTAAATTTAAAATTGTACATTTAAAAATTTTTGATATATGCACTATATTTTTATCTATAAAGCAAGGACTGAATCTCAAAAGTAATTTTATTTCTCTCAATTAACATATAAAGGTTCATCAATGAATTTTAATTTTAATTTTAAATTTAAAAGACTTTTTCTGCCGAATTCATTCGATTTTCTGATTTCAAATAATTAAGTTTAAAAAAAAATGTTTATAACTTATTCTACCATTCCATATTTTCATATTAAAAGTAATCCACACTAAAAAAACTTTTCATTCATGGTTATTGCAATTTGAATATTTTAGTTGTCAATGATTAAAATATTTTTTGTTAGTGTTTTTGCAGTATTTTCCTGTCTGTTAAAATGATTTAGTTGTACGCAGTTTATTATCTCAGATTTAAATTTATTTGGATAAGATTTATTTTCAATATGTCATTTAAATTTCATTAAAAGAAATATACATTGATTGCTATTTACAAGGATATCTTATACTATATTGTGTTACTGTAAATAGTATATTGTTGTAAAGTTATAGAGAATAAAATTAAATCTTTTTTTGTTCAATGTGATTAAATCAATTCAATATATTAGTTTGTGATGTCTTTTGTTTTGAGTTTCAGATTTGCTATGACGAATATTCGCATTGTTGTACGGTTTTCAAATAATTGAAAACTGCTCTGTTTTGTCAAATTAAATATTTGTGCAAAGAATCGAGAAAATACATTTGCATTTATGATTTCAAACGAAATGTTACCTTTACATGCTTTTTTATTGCAATGTTGTGAGAATTCTATGTACAGTTGCTTTTGCTTTGCAAAATTTTTATGCAACTACATATTAATAATAAAAATGTGCTTTTACAGCACTGTGCTAAAAAATGTGTCCATGTACTTTATTTTTGATGAAAATTTTGCCGTTCTAAATTAACATGATCAAACACGCTCACAACAGTAACACAATATATACCAAAAAGATTACATTAATTTTGATTTTATTTTTAACTTAATGCCTGGATGCCACATTTGTAGGCTCTTGTGTTTTTTATATCTTTTATATCAAAAGCTCTGTCTTATTCCAACCGAGTTGTGAAAAATTAGCAAAAGTGAAACAAATAAAGAAATGCGATTACTTTAGTTTAAGATATTGGATTGGCCATCAAAAATAGATCGCAATGTTCGGCCCAGGATATCGGTGGGAAAAATGTTATATCAGTTCTTTGCTTTAAGCAAAAAACTTAATCAGTCATATCAATTCTTTGCTTTCTTATTAAGTAAAATACTTTAATACGAAAGAAAACACTGAAAATAAAAATCATACATTGAAAAATACCTATATACCACCACTTATACTTAAGCATATTTCATAAATTTATTGTATTTAATTAAGTTGAATTAATTAAAAATAATGAAAAATATCTATGAAAAATCTATTAGTTATTTCTTTTTTTCTGCATCACATATTTAATGAAATTCCAAAAATTTCACTCGCACTGAAAAGAACGAATAATAATAAATACTATCTATATAATAACGACTATTTTTTTAAAAAATGCTTAACACTAGAATCTATTTCAGTGTTTTTTGGAAGGTTTATTTTATAATTTTTTTTAAATACCTTTAATTTTGTAGCTAAAGTTTCCTCCCAAATTAATAGCTGATTCTTTAAATATAAAGTTATTGTAGCAATTGTTTTATCCCTAATAAAGAATATATATTGTTATAATGATTACTTACTATCTTGTTCTGAAAAAATTAGAAGTGAATGTTCAAAAATAGTTAGAATATAAAATTTAAAAAATTAAATTTGTGTTTTACTGCATAAAGTACTCAAATATACAAGGTTTAATTATTCCATGAACTATTAAACCCCCAAATGGATGCTAAATTTTTTATCCCCTCTCCTATCCAATCAAATATCCGGCAACAAATATCACTTTATTTGATCATCAATTCAAATTAAACCAATGGGCTCATGTATTTCTCCCTCCGGCAAAGTACAATTTGACTGACTACCCGAGAAGTGTGAATAAGTCTCAAAGCGTGCGCTTTCGAATATTAAAAATTCTTCCCGAAATTAAAAAAAATATACAAAAGTATCGATTATTAAATCGATATCATTGACAACTCGTCAAGTTTCCATTTCAGAGGTTAATGCTGGTCACCAAGTTTCCTCTGCAGGGATTGTGAAAGGGGGGGGGGCGAGGAACGACGGTAGCCCACCTCCTCGTGGTGTTCCTCGGGCTTACGGCAGCAGTGGCAAAGAGGCTGCCCATTGAGCAACAATCCGTGCTTGAAAAAATATATATATCATTTTTTATTTCTTGCCTACGATGTATATGGAGAGAAGGTAATGAAATTCTCAAAATCTTTGAACGCGTGATTTTGACACATCCCTAAAATCTAAAAAACACATTTTTGAAATTGAAACTGTGTGTCTCATTTTATCCAGTAAGGAGTGAAATTAAAGGGAATTGGGTATTCCTTTGTGTATTAATAATTGTTTTCTTTTATGTAATGGTGATATTTCGCATCTTCATATAAAGATTTATTAATTTTCCACTTTGTTTCTAATAGGCTTTGTTTTTTGCCCTCTTTCTTTGTTGTTTGTTTAGATTTCAAATTATTTCTTGATATTCAATTATAATATCCTTTTTTCAAATACAGTAGAATTTGTTTGAAAGTACTTGCCATGGTTATGATTAAACACTTTGTTGGAAAATGATCAAACATTGGAACAAAGTCCTATGGCAAAATATTTTATTCTATTTGAAAAGTAAATGACTGGAACTCGGAAAATACTTGTAAAAATATTTGATTAATTGGTTGTGAAGAATTCAAAGTACCAAAAGATATCGATTCCCTACTCGTTATGGTCTATTAACATAAAAAGTTTTAATTAACAGATAGAAATTAAATAAACAGTTATCGTAAACGCAATGTAGCTTTAGCATGTGACATGTTATTGAATATATTGAGAAAATATTTTAATTCCGCTATGATTGTTACATGTAATCCTCTTTTACACCTTCGGATGAAAGACAGCAAAAATGTACTGAGAGGGTTGCGTTGAAGTAAACAACAAACACACAGTTTCCATCTGTGTTGATTCTCACGTCATAAAATAAGTTTCGATCCTGCTTGAATATAATAATATTTATCTTCCGCACATAGACTTTTAACAAAATACTTTGTCAAAATCCTTATATATGTTTTTTGAAAAAAAAAATTTCGTTAGTACAAAGATTTCTTCTTTTCTAGTATTTTCGGTTGATAAAATTTTAATTTTAAACTTTATTCAGTTTAGAATAAGAACGCTCCCCCTTCCAAATATATAAATGCTTCATTCTTATCCGATTTCTAAAATAGTTTCCCATTCTATATAGGTTCCCATATTTTATAACTTTCTTTTTTGATATGCAAATGGAAAAGAATTTCAATCTTCTAAAATCTCATGTGTATATATGTTTTCATTTCCTCGTGTATCTACTCTTATTCATTCAGACAACACTTTTTTTCCGGGCATCAATAATCACAAAAAGAATAAAAATTAAATTGATCGAAAGAAAATTGTTTTCAGAAGAATCAGCCAAATATAAAAACTGAATCAAGTCCAATATTAACTCCAGAAATGAAAGTTTACATGGTAACATATAACGTGTTTTATCCTCAACTTCCAATAATTTATAGTTAAGTGATAAACTTGTAAATTTTCGGATTGTACCTCTTAAAGAATGATAATATATTGTGTAAGAGTTATCTGCAAACTATACGTAGCATAGTTTTGCCCAAATACTAATATAATGGAGGTTGTAGCAGTTGCAGTACTATCTCTTCTTTTGGAAAATAATGGAAAAAATGCCTTACTAGGTACGCATCCCATACTATAGTTGCGATTGTAAATAAGGAGATAACATGCTTTTCTGTTAAGATGTGCGCGTGTTAATGACTCGCCTTATCTTTTCTGATTTGTTTGTTTTGTGTGAAATGTCATCACTAAAGAAATATTTCTGAAAATATACATCCTGTTGCTTCCACAGCTCGGATCGTAATGATCTTCATTCCATCACAAGGTCAGATTTAAGAAGCAACATATTATAGCGCATGTTTTACTTTCTCATATATCATTTATCGAAAAAGTATTGAAATCGTCAAAACAACAAAAGAAATGCGAACTCGAAATTTCGATAAGTCTCTTCGTTTCAGATCTTCATTTCAGTTCAGAAAAACCCATTTTTAGTATTATGTCTGTCGGTCTGTGATAGGGACGATTCAAAAGCGCCTTGATTTGAAGGGGAGAAATTTGAAAACTTACAATCTATCTATACTTATAATAAAGCTCAATGTGTGTGTGTGTGTTTGTTTGTGTGTGTGTGTGTTTGTTTGTGTGTGTGTGTTGGCGCTCTACAGTTCAGACCGTTTGACCTACAGCTACCAAATTTGGCACGTGTATACTTTGGAGGCCGGGAATGTGCAGCTGGGGGTTATTTTTTCGAATTTTTAATTGGAATTTTATTTATTTAAAAATTAAGCGAAATTTTGGCTTGTTTCTGCTATAACTTCCGAAAATATCACCACACAAAAAAGATTTTTACATCAAGTTAAAGATCAAAAATTTATCTTTTAAATGATATTAATGTTTTAATCTTAAAATATAATTTCTGTTTTTAATGAATTTTTTAACTATATTTTTCCACAATTTTTTTTTTTTTTGTACAAAATAAAAATAAAATTTAAGCTGCACGAGCATGTTTCTCCTTCATGGGAAAAAATTAACTTTTTTCAAAGTATTGCCATCAGATTAATTAAAGCTCCAATTAAAAATTAGTTGAATTTTTTTGGAAATAAAATCTTCAAAAATATAATTTTCGGCACGTGCCTGTAGGAAATGAAACATATATTATTTTTTCTAAAAAATAAATTCAAGAAAAATTATTTTATGATCTTTTACACTCTCTATATTATTAATCCAATAAATCGGATTTTTTTTTGTTTAATATGAACAGATATCCATTCAAATCAAGGCCACACAGCTAATTTGTAAACCTGTAGTTAGACACAGATATGCTAAAATTGTCTAAATGTGAAATGATTATATTTTATGTAACTTGATTCAATAAATTCTCTAATAAATAACGAATTTTTGATTTTACATAAAGCTTCTGCTATGGAAATCACGAATAACAAAATGTTCTTGAAACACTAATATTTTAAATAAAAAGAGTTAATTTCCAATAACTAAATCAATCACTTAAACTAACTGATTTATGAAAATTTGAATATCACTATTCAATAAAAAAAGGATAATTTTAGATTTTCCATCGATCGTTTCAAAGAAAATACGCCAATCAGCGCGCAGCTTTTCAAGATTAATTGGCCTAAGATTATGAAAATGTTGTTTTTCTAAATTTTCAGCATTCAAAACTTCATAAATAAGTCTTAGTTGATCGTGGAAAATAGAAACATTCATTCATTTATTTAAAATTTGGTGTGTCCAGAATATTTCTCAGAATATGATACCTATACTGCATTAAATTTAGACTTCATAACTTTTGAAATATATTTATAGGCCGGAACAAAATATTATTATTGATTTCATTTCATTCCTTTTGAAAGCAAAACTAAAAACTGAATTTTATGCTGAATCTGAGAAATTTTTGTTGAAATATTGTTTGAGATATTACATAAATTATGAAAAATATTTTATATCACATAATATATCACATAAAATATATCACATAAGACTTAAATACCGAGCGATTCTGTTTGCAATACTCATATTCAATAATAATAATAAAATGCTTGGTTTTATTAAAAAATATCTTTATATTAATTGCAATTTCATCATTTCCACTTTAAATTAAAGTTGAAGTTTTACCAGAACTGACAACAAATTAGCAAAATATATATAGTAAATTGAACGAAACCATCTAAACAACAGTATAAGTTTGGCATGATTATCAAAGTTTGAAAATTAAAAATGTTTTATTTGAGAATCTATTAAGAGACCAGTTACTTAAAATATTTAATTGTAACGAGAGGTACTACTGGCGAATCGACTGGTGGCCAAAGGCGGCTAGTAAGTTTATAAATTTGATTTTGGTGTACCACTCACTCCACACCAGATTAAACAGACGATCTAGAAATCACCCGAAAGATTCACTAAAAGTACTTAATACGCATAAAGGTTAATATTTTGTAAATATTGTTCGTCAGTGCCATGCAATCCATTCACTATTTTAATGAAAGATACTCCTAAGTATTGACTCGGTATCTTCACGATATTCGGCAGCAATTAGAATATCGAATAATATCGTGGAAATATCGAACCATAATACGTTTATGCAAGAAATGAATCAGACTGATAGTAAAGTGATTGGATTTATTAATAAGCCAAATCAAATGCGTTATCTAATATTAAAAAAAAAGGAAGATTGATTGTTTTCTGATACTATGCGGTGCAAATATATTTGAATGAATATTCGTTCTATAGAAGTCGTAAGCCAGAAAGTGCTATTTTTAGGGAATTTTAAATTAGTTTAAAACAATTGCGCATATTTTTCTTTTGCGCATTTCACTTTTTATCTCATTTAACTTTCCATTAATAGCAGGCTTTCAAAAGTTACAGAACCGAAAAAAATTAATTATTTCATTTATTTTAAGCACACACACAAAAAAAACTTTGAGCACTTTAAGTTTAATAGTTATTGATTTTTGATAGAATTTAAAATAAATATTGCATTTTATTTTGAATAACTTGTGCCTTGATTTGTATTTTAAGCTTATTTTGAAACAAAAATTTACATACTTGCTGGATATAAAATTTAAAAATCCTAATTTTTGACAGTAAATGCTTTATTTTCGAGGACTCAGATAAAAATATCAGATGTTAAAAAATGCTTTGCATTTTCAAGACTGCTTCGACAATCTGATGTATAAAAAGATGCCTCCAGGCAAAAGAAATGGAACGAAAATAAAACCCCGTTTCCCTTCTAAACACAGAAAAAAAATATTAGCTCCAGATAGAATTGGGATTATTACTTTTTTTATGAGACATGCGAGACCTACTCAGAGAAGGCCTGTAACTGTATAATTTCGTCTTTTTGTTTTGATTCAATCCTTTGTTTATGTATCGCTTTTTTGTTTTATTCAGACCGTCAAAGAAATTGCTGGAAGTCAGGGGAAAATATGATTGTGCGGAGAAGTGTGGACTGTGTAGTTAATGTAATTTAAATCTACATAATTGTGTTTTGCATTATTAATCGAGTAGTGTCAATTGAGTAGTATATCTTTACCTAGCGGTTTGTCAATTACATAAACCAAATTTTTCTTATTCATTTTTTATGCAGTCAATGATGTCACTATCTTTTATAATGAAATGAAATATTTTTTTCTTGCGGTTTTTCTAAGTCTGTGAATATTATCAAGGCACATTTTTATTATAAGTGTGTTTTAAGCTGAATTATGTTTTCCTTTCTTGAGTTTCCATTCATTTTATTATACTAAAATTGTTTCAATGATTGATATTTGCAAAAATAATTCAATTACTTAATGCCTTTTTTAATGAGTTACGTTTTTTATGTGCGATTAATTTTAAACTAATTTATGCTAAAAATCAGGATCGCATTTTTTTTTCAAATGCTATTTAATCAAATATATGTCTATAGTGGTATAGTAATTAGATATGGGAATTTCTGTTTCAATAATAAGTATAATTTCTTTTTAAAAAAATCTAGTTTTCAAATAATATAAACGGCATTTTGAAATCACTTTTTACTATTGTTCTTCGCACAAAGAAGCATTAATCTCAAATTAAATCCGATTTAAATGTCATATTTTCAAATGTTCTTTTGGGATTACAATTACAATTAAAATTCAATCATAGAGACATTAGCATTGATCGCCTTAACATCTGGTAGAAAGGAAAGAATCGTTTTACAATAAGTTTCAGAAAAATAGATATTACAGCGGAAGTTTTGAAAAAATGGATATTGACATTTTTGCTTATCATTCGATCTTTGTGTGACTGATATCGTGACCAAGGATCATTTTCCTTAATCACATCTAAAAAACCGAAAACATTATTTTGTTGGAACATTTTCTTATAAACAGTGGCACTGGATTTAGTTGTCTGATTATATAATTATTATTTACGTTTCCTTTAGTTCAAAGGTACGCATAGTCAAGCAGCATTTATCTTTCGGCTTCCAAGCATTATTTCTTTAAAAAAAGTAAAAACTTATAAAAGAATCCGGAAAAATACAATAAAATATCTGCTTAGCGATCAAACAGACATTTGATTTGGACCTAAAGATAGGAGTTTATTCCTATTCAGCTTCAAAGAAATTCATTTCTGCGACTTTGCGATTTTCAATAAAATAAAGGGGACGAAAGAAAGAGGGAAGAAAAAGTACATATATTTAAAAATTACATTGAATTTCATGGCTAATCGGGTTAGTTGGTTGGTTGTGTTGTGCTTATTGGCGCAAGGGCCATATATGGCCACGACGAGCCAAGAAAATGGTAGGATTATAAAAACATACGGTTTAAAAAGTAAAAGCAAACAGCACAAGATAAAATACGATAATACCAAAATGAGAGATATTTTTTTTAAATTTCAGTTGATGAAAAATAAAATAATTCAAAAACAGGAGAATGCGAGTGATGAAAATATATCTTAACAGGAGAACAGTGATGAAAATATATCTTATCTATACTTATAATAAAGATCAATGTATGTGTGTCTCGGAGATCTATAAGCCAGATCGTTCGACCCATAGCTACCAAATTTGGCACGTATATACCTTGAAGGATGGGAATGTGCACGTGGGAGCAAGTTTTTTCTCCTTTTTGATAAGGATTTTAATTAATTAAAAATTAAGTGATATTTTGGCATTTATTCGCTATAACTTCAGAAAATATTACAGCACAAACCTGATTTTAACATCATACTGAAGATAAAACAAATTATCTTTTTAATGAAACTAATGTTTTAATCAATAAATAAAAATTCTATTTTTAATGTATTTAAAAAAGAATTTTTTAATAATTTATTTAGCACAAGATAAAAATAAAATTTAACTTGCACTTGCACACTACGCGTGAAGAGGAAAAAATTAGTTTTTATCAACATGTTGCCACCATATTAACAAAAACTCAAGTAAAAAAATAAATCAATTTTTATTGCAAATTAAATATATAAAAATGTAATTTTCAGCACGTGTCTGTAAGAAATGAAATAAATCTATCTATACTTAGAAATAAAGCTCAATGTGTGTTTGTGTGTGAGTGTTGGCGCTGTACAGGTCAGACCATTTGACCTACGCCACCAAATTTTGTACATGTATACCTTGGAGGACGAGAATGTGAACCTGGGGTCCCTTTTTTTAAATTTTTAATTAGAATTTTAATTATTAATTAAAAACTAATTTTACCGCCAAAAAATTCTTTTCATTTTCCCCACCGTAAAATGAGTAAGGCTTCAGTTTTTTTTCCAACACTAATGAGGCTAGGGTTAACATTTTTTAGTCGATTATTTCAAACGATTCTGTTTATTTTCTTAATGTTTGATGCATTTAAAATTAAACATTATTAATTAATCGATCTTTCAGATTCATTCTGAAGTACTTTTGAATTAAAATAAAACAGGTTAAAGAAAATTAAAAATTTCTAATCTGAAAAGCGTTACCCGAAATGGCGTAGAAAAATTCACGCATTTGCGTTACTGTAACTGGCGTTGAAAATTCACGCATGCGCATTGTGTTCTGATTGTTTACATCTATTTTCAACGGAAGCGGAATTATTTTTATTTTAGATGTATGCTTTTTTAATTAAATTGTATTTATGTTAATTTAAGTTCATCGTTTTTTAAGTAATTTTTTTACCTGTTCTCAACCGGTTATTTTAAACGATACTGTTTATTTTCTTAGTGTTTGATATATTTAAAATTAAATATTGTTAATTAATAGACTTGCTCATGATGAATCTGAAAAAATTTGGTTCACACATTCTTGAGATATTACATAAGTTAAGAAAGTTATTCTTTAGTGACCATAAGGTTTATATGCTGAGTGACTCTGTTTTCAGTAATCATATTACAAAAAATGCTTTGTTTCAATAAAAAATGTTATTATATTAATTGCAGATTGATCCTTTCCACTTTAATTTAAAGCATAAATTCTAAGGGAGCTAACAGAAAATTAGAGAGATACAGATTACGATATGGCTGAAGACCTTTATAATATTGTGAGTGAATTGAAATGGGAAGTTTTAAAATATTTTAATGAAGAAGCTATTAAAGAAGGAATTACATAAAATATTTAATTATTAAAATTTTAACGTGCATTAAGATTGGCGAACCGGCTAATATGAAATACAAATAACAATTATCTTCTGCTATCACAAATTTCAAGTTATCATGTGAGAACATTATTATTTTTTAAGTCATTGTTTGGCTTAATTAAATCAAATCAATAACCAGTTTAAACTGGTTCGAAACAATCACGTGACTATCAGATTACGCATGCGTCGATATTTAGAAAAATGATGGGTTTTTTACTTTCTCAAAATCGGCCGAGCTCCGCAACTTTTGCCTCAAGTGCAGTTTATTTTTTATTTTTTTTATTTTTACGAACATCCGGTTTAAACTGGTTTGAAATGATCACGTGGCTACTGTATAGCACAATCGTTACTTTTATAAAAGCAAGATTTTTCTTTTTTACATCTTAAAATCTTTCGAGCTTCAAACCTTTTTTTCTATTTAGAAAATTGAAAATGAAAGTTCAAAAAAATTATATTATTATTATAATTATAATATATATGTATATATTCACTTTTCGATATCTCCCCTCAATATTTCGTGTTGATTTCCGTTTTCCTCTTTGTGCTTCTTCCTACGATAAGTTCTTTTGATCCTGCCCTTTATTGGTGTGACATGAAAAGCGGGTACAGGGCGGATATTCTTGCCAAGTTATAAATTTTTGTTACAAGTTTATACCGATAAGTTGCCAAATGTAACAAACTGCTTTATCATTTTATCATTTTCTAATAACCCTAAAAGCGAAAAATTGATACCTCCAAAGCTATAAATCGCCAATTTTCTGCCCGTGCATTTTGTGGCTACAAAAGCCTCAAATCAAAACAACATCATGTTCTTACATAATAATATAAATTCTAAAAAATAACAGCAAGATAAAATTTTCGATAATCTTTTACAATGTATTTACAATATCAATTATAATGCATTATTAATTCTTTAAATCAGAATAACTTAAGGCAAACATGTTTTAATGTATACCCTTTAAATTCAGGGCTAGTTTATAAAACATTTATAATATAATAAACATTAATAATTAAAATGGTTTAAATGACGTAAATAATTATATTTTATGTAACTTGAGTCAATAAATGCTCTAATAAATTAAGAATGTTTAGCTTTTATCTGGATCCTCTACTCTGCGAATCATATTTAACCAAATATTCTTGATTTAACTAATATTTTAAATAAAAAGAGTTGCACTGCAATTAATTACATCAACTACTAAAACTGATCGACTTATGGAAATTTGAATACCACTATTCAATAAAAACGGGCGATTTAATATCACTTTATCAACCGTCTCAAAGATAATTCCCATATCAGCTTCTAGGGCTTCTCAAGACTAATTGGCCTAAGATTATGAAAATACTGATTGTTCTATACTATTCTATATTCAAAACTTCATAAATCGAGCAGATTCGATAGCATAATACAGAAATGTTCATATATTTATTTAAAAGTTGAAGTGCCAAGAATATTTGGCAGAATATCAAGGTCTGTAAAAATTTAGATTTTATACTTTTTTAAGTATATTTATAGGCCGAAACAAAACAAAATGTTGTTATTCACGATATTTAAATTCTTTTGAAAGCAAAACAAAAACTGAGATTCAAGAAGAAACTAAGAAAATTTTGTTGAAATATTCTTGAGATATTACATAAATTATGAAAGATATTCTTGAGTGCACAAAAGGTTTAAATGCTCAGTGACTATTTTCAGTACTCATAAATAAAAAAATGCTTTGTTTCAGTAAAAAAGGTTTTTATATTAATTGCAGTTTAATGATTTCCACTTCAATTTAAAGTATACATTCTACGGGAGCTGACAAAAAATTAGAGACACATATTACGTTATGGCTGAAGGCCTTTATAATATTATGAATGAATTATATGAGTATCAAATTTTGGAGCTTTAAAATATTTTGATGAAGAAGCTATTAAAATACGAGTTACATAAAATATATTAATTATTTAAATTTTAACGAGCATTATTGGGTTTGTCTGTACTGCTTTTACAGATATAGAAAGTAACTCTTGATATTTGTATTTAATTACAAATAATTGGATGCAGAGATTTCATTTGCCAATATTCTATCCAAAACATGCAGTTTTTAAAGCGATATATAGCTTTTAAAACAAATCTATACTTTACATAAAATAAGTCAGCAATTAAAAAAATGCTTCACTTTAAGTGATATAGAATCCAAAATGTCATTACTTTCCTAATTTTAATTCAGAACACACACACACACACACACACACACACACACACACATACACACACACACATACACAAATTGTTTTGCTTAAAAAGCAAAACAAATAGTTTATTTTTAGGTTGAAATTAGGTTTGATTAGGTTTAGGTTTGAAATTTTGCATAATTTTATATTTAAAGCAATGCGTTTTTACTTGAAAAATTTCATTATCAAAGAAAATTTAATTTATTTTGTATTGGAAACAGTTCTAATTAAAATATCATGGAAACATTAGGCCTTTCTTGTTTTCAGTCAGTAATATTTGAAAGAATAGATGTCACTGATGTTGTAATCTCTTCAAATTTCTTTGAAAGAAATACAAAACGATTTGTCAGAGTACTCCTTTCTCCATTTTTCTCCAACGCTTTAATAACCTCAGCGCAACCTGACCGATTCGCAAAAGAGTTCACTATCCCTTTCAAGTATTTCTCATTAGCCTAGAGTAGAGGAAAGACTGATCTTTTGAATTTCGTTGCAGAGGAAATGGTAGTCGCCTCACATTCAATATGGATTGAATCAATATGGATCCACATGGATAGTCGATTCACATTTCAATATGGATTGGAATGGCTTAACAATTCGAATTACTCGAGGATGCTTTCGCTACTTGATATTTGCAGGAAACTTCCTTATACTGACTTAAACTATCCTTATTAGTTCAAAAGAAAGACAGTAAAATAAAGACTCGTTTTGGAAAAAAGAGGCTAAATTATTGCAGATAGCAATTATGGTAAACGCAAAATGTGTTTTTTACATAATATTCACAATTAATGAATTATAAATTTCATTCATAATAAATGAATCATGAGTTTCATACATAATAAATGGATCATAAGTTCATTCATAATAAATTAATCATAAATCAATGAATTAGAGAACAATCGTATTAAGTGCGTATAATCATGAAATAAAAAAAATATTTTTTAATGCTATTTAATGTTAAGTTGGTAGTCTTTACTTTAAACTCAAGGATGAATACTTATGTGACAAAAAGTAAAAACATCACGCCATGCCTTTGATGCCCATAACCACGAGGGTCATTCTAACAGTTTGGATGATATTCTTGCCAACGAATATAATGCAAGGCTGATCGTTTCAAGTAAATACTCAAGAAGAGTGGAAGAGATAGAGCCATATATACAAACCGAGAGGAAAAGGATGAGGAATTAGCCCAAATTCATTTAATAACTGAAACAAAATACAAAGTATAATATAGAAAGTAAAGGAATGCGGCCAGAAAAATCTTTTAAAAATAAATACATATAATTTTTAAATAGTATTAAAGGATATTACTAAAAACATTGGAGAACGAATTTAATGAATTTGATCAATAAAACTGAAATTCTTAAGTTGAATTATATATGAATATCCAGTAAGTACTGATTTTTCCTAATAAAAGAATAAAAAAAAATCTACAAAATAAAACATTGATAAATATTTTTTTATTATAAATTTTCGACTTGAAAGCTCCCGAAATTGCATGAAAGTAAACAAGTATGAAAATGAATGCAAGAATCTTTTTAATCATAACATTACATTTTTCTTCAAAAATAATTTTGTTTGACTTTTAATGTGAACATTTAATATCTCTGAAATCTTTCACTACATGGCAATGGATACTATATCGTAATTCATATCACGCATAAAAATATTCTTTGCAGTTAATATTTAATGATTTATTATATTTCTTCACGCAATTTCAATTTTTTTTTCTCGAGTGGCTACAATTTGAAATTCTACTTTTTATTTTCGATAGTCAAAGTATCATTTGTTGTTGAAGAGTAATTTTTTTTTCTGTTCAGAAAAGAATGTTTTATTTTCAAATATGTTTTCAATTCTCCAATTGGCCACCAGTGCAGTATTTACAAGAATAATTTATCGTGCAATAATTTCCGTAAACAATTTTTTAATTTGCAGTTTCATAATTATTGAAAAGATTTGTCTATTCGAACATGTACGGTTTTCCCTATTGGCATTGTGTCTTTATTGTCTTCCCATAGAACTGTATATTAATATCTATTAAAAAAAAGCCCAAAGTGGGCCGGATAACTTGAGTAGTAGGGTGTTGGATTCGCATCCCTTGGGTTGTGAGCTCGAATTCCTCCTGACGAATGTTCTCCATGTATATGGTGGCTAGTACACGTATAAATCTGTCGTAGTCACTAAATCCTCCAAGTCGAGACAATACCACTAGGGATACCAGATCAGAGGTCATCGTTCTCTGATTCAGGTCCAAATTACGATCTGTGGATGAGTGAATGAAACATTTGAATCCTCCTTGTGAAATTGGCTGTGACGCACGAGTAGCTAAGACGCATTTTTGGCCCTAATTGTCGCTGCTAAAATCAGAGAAGAAAAAAAATCGGCTTAAAATGTCTGTGACAAGTGCCATAAGCAACAAATGTTCCAAAATTATATGCTGGAGGAATGGAGCAACTTTTTTATTAGAGAGCATGCTAGAAAGTTTTGTGGAAATCACACCTGCTGATTTATTTGGCATTTGAATATTTATTGTATTATTTTTCAATTATATACGATTTATTTTAGTAAAACAATTGTTATTTATCTCCAAATATAGTTTTTGAAAACAGAGTATTAGATTCCTGAAATGAGTATTGAATGCCCGGGCCAATGTAATGCGAACACTGCATAGTTATAGCAAATGCGTACAATGTAGCAAGATTAAAAGCATTTCGCTGTTTGATCACGTTTATCATTTGGCTAATGATCGCTAATGATTAAGTTCCATAATGATTAAGTTACTAATGATTAAGTTGCTTTCGCTAATGATTAAGTTGCATATTTCTGGCATTTTTCTGTTTGCTTTTATTATATGAATGGACACCTTTTAATATGCATAAAAAATAACACTTCTTTTGAAAATATTGCAATTCATGTTATTGTTAATTAATTTTTATTTAATATTTTAGCACTAAATTTCAAATAGTTGAAACTGATTCAATGTTATGGCTGTTCTTGTTTCCATAAATTAAGAGAAAAAATATCGAAATAGCAGAAAATAATTAAAAAACCTCCTTTATATTGAGACTGAATTGAAAGATATTAAAAAATGATGAACACGAGCAAAAATAATTTCAAGAAAATGTGTTTAGTTTTATGTACATGCATGGAACGCACGTTATATTTTGCACCGTGTATATTATTTACTATTTTCTATTATCTATTATTCATTGCAGTAAATAAAACTTGTATTTAAAGCAGAGGGAAAGTGCAGTATTGGATTTACATTGCATGCTTAGATTTACAACGAAACTCTGATCTGATGGAAAAGAAACACATATGAATTAACAGAAAATCTTTAATCCTTAAAAGTCAGGATTTTCCTATCTGCAAATCATTTGACTGTATGATGGATGAAGAATAGAATGCCTATGCATCTATCCAAAAGAATTTTTAATCATTCGAATCTACCGTCCACCGAATATAAAATTTAGTTCTTCCCTTATGTTACTTAGAATTTTAGACAGCTCCAACTTATGCAATGGAATATGAATATGCACCAAGTTCATGGCTCTCTTAATTCATTCGGTGGCTCTTACAGGCAATAGTAAAAGATAGAGCACTTTTATTCTTCACATCCCTCAGATGCCGAGTGACTTCAAAAGTCTTCAATTTCCTGTTTTGTATGCTTTGAGAATGACAATCAATAAATCTCAGGGGAAATCTCCAAATAGGTCACAGAAAAATAAAAAAATTCATGCTTCTTTAATGGATAGATGCATTGTGTATGCTCCACAGCAGAAACTCCATTTAACCTGCACGATATAAATTAGAAGTGTCATTTATACTCAAAATCATCTAAAATAATGATAAATTAGCAATTATCATAAAGGCTAAAGGTCTTAAAATATTTAAGTGGTTAAAGAAAATTGTAATTACAAATCCGTCAAAGTTTTGCTCGCTTTTTTCAAGCTTAAGGAATAGTTAAAGACGGCAGAGAGGAGACATAATGTCAATATAAAGGTAATTTCTATCGAGCTATGCCTATATTTTTTTATTCTATAATTAAAAAAATAAGAATTCATTGCTATATGAAATGTGTCAAAGTGAAAAATTTAACTCCATATCATCGAAACTAGTAATTTTTTTTAGAAACGGTTAACTTTTTAAAATTGTGTATCTTTTTTAACGTGACCAATAATATTAAAGCTATTGTTTATATTTCAAAAAAATTACATTTACGCATTATTGACGTAAGATATGACGTCATATATGACGTTTTTCTTCTAGAAGGTTCTATTCAATCACTTACGCCGCCATCTTGAAAATTTTTGCGACTTTTATTTTAAAACTCCACGAACTGTGCGATTTCCTACAATTTATTGGAGAAAAAGTGATATTTTTTTATTATTTTATTTTATTAATAATATTGTATTTATTTGTTTGTTTTTAATATATTGTATAAGTGTATTTTCAGATATAAAAGATGGCTTTGAAGTGGTTACGGAAAAAACTGTAAGTTGTTGAGAATATTTAAAATGTTTCCTAATAGATTGTTTTACGATTATATAAATGTCTATTTCAGAAATAAAAATTTATGACTACTATAACAGAGTTTAATATATTTTATAATTCGAATTCATATATTAATAATTTTTTATTTTATATAGTCATAACGGATGTGTTGCTCTTTCATATTATTATCATATCTTAATACATCCATTTAGATCGCTATAACTTGTTAGATATATTACAAAATGTATATGTTATCGAAAAACAATGAATGTAATGAAAATAAACTTTTTCGCTCTTCTTTCCTTTGGTTTTTATTTGGTAATATCCTAGTATACGTTACACGGTTGGCGCGATTTTGAAAAATGGCGCCAAAGTCTTAAATAACGCGTTGGTGCTTGTCGCCAAACTGTTGCCAACGCCGAAATGATGTATTTACGAATGACGTCACTGAAAATTGTAAATACATAAATATACCATGAAATAAGCATATAAATTAATAAACAAATAATAGTAAACAATTACAGATTGCAAACTTTATCGCTTTCCCAAATCTCGCCAATGTCGCCATATCGTCCTCGTAACGGATACTAGGATTAATCCTTTTATATTATCATGTTCTGACCGCATTGAAAAAATTGATAATTGCAAAGAGATTATAGCGCATTTTTATAACGGAAATGATTTATTTAATTGCAAATCAAAAGTCGTTTTCTTAATTTTCTTATATTATTAGAAAATTTGGCTAGACTTCAAATGATATCGGTTCGCCAAAATTGAGTTTCCTTTGGCGAGTTAGATAATTCTATATAGTTTGCTGTAATTTTTGTGGTCTTCGAAGTAGGTAGTTTGGCGCGTTCTTGGATGGTTTGCATAATTTTTTCATACTTGGCGGGGAAACTAAGAATTAATCTCAAATCACAAAGAAAAATTTTATTTTCAAGAAGAAGATCACTATTTGTGTAATAAAATAACTAATTAATGAATCGATAACAGTTTCTTGGCATTTTCATTAAGATATAAATCGCCCATATATTTTATTTTCAATGAGATTTTAAAATCTGATATGGTAAAGAAATTCATTTAGAGGACAATTTCCATTTGGTAACTCTTTACACATTTGCCAATTCTATATACATGAGAATATATTCTCAATAAATCACATTATTAATAAATCTGAATAAATCACATTATTAACAAATATATAGAATAAATTAAATCAAAAATGTAAAATTTGTCTTGCTCTTTCTAAAAATTTATTTGACTTTGGCCTATTATTTCAAGTTCAATAGTTACACTTAAAATCTATAATTAAATTTTCCGGCTCCGCCAAGACTAAACAAGTTAGCGTATCGCCAATAGTAAGCCAAGAATAAGATTGCTGATTATATTATTTATTTTTTGTTTGAAGAAAATTATTACTTCTGAGAAATCATCTCCAGTAACGTCTCAAAACATTAGATCATAATGAACTCAGGGAAAATGATTTATCATACCCAGCCATAAATTTAACTGCCGACTGAAAAGGAATACTTATTTTATAAATTGTTACTTGTCGGTTTTAACGGCGACCAAAAAGCGTCAACAATTTTTTTATTGATTCGGCGTTTTTAACCGCGAAATTGTATTGTATTTCATTAGCACGTTCAAAACTTTTATAATAAATAATAATGCATTTTGAGTATATTCTTAAATTTTAGTGAAATGTTTTCTTATTACTTTTTGTTCACAGTTAAAACGGAATTGTACCTATAAATTTCAAAGGGCTAACAAATATTTGCCGATTAAAGATAAGATTACTTTCATTTTAAAATTTAATTTTTAATTCAAGAAACTAACTATGATTAATTTTGTAGAAGTCGTTATGATCTCATTATCAAATATTTAAACTAGAAATTAACTGAATGAAATTTTTGGCTTAAATTTATCGGCGATTAATGGAGGAAAAAATATCTTAAATGAATCGGGTCTTTCCTCTAATTAATCAGATCTCTATGAAGTTCCATTTCAAATATCAGTACTCTAATATTAAAAGGAAGAATACAGCGTTTTATATTTGAAAGTCAATTTCGACATTTTCAGTTAGCTGCATCCAGGATTTCATGATTAAAGCTTTTGCTAAAATTTGACGATTAACTAATATGATATAGCAGGATTTTGCCATTGACCGAACTAATGGAAAAATATTTGCAGTTTTTATCAATGATATTTGCAATCGTCTGATATCGAATTCTTCTAATCCAATCTACATATTTAGTAAAAATGTTTAGGTTTTTTCTTCTCAATGGCGATGTCTGTTTAGGAGAATTTTTGCTCCTAATTAGAATTGGAATTAGTAATATTAAACTGGAAAACGGTACTTTAAAAGTTTCCGGCATGCGAGATGTGCCAAAAAAAAATGTCGTTAATACCAGATATCGCCAATGGAGATCTATATTAAAGTTGAAGCCTATCGATGGGCGATTGCCGTTTCTATTTTATATCTAAATCTGTTGACATTTCCTTTCATATTTTTTTGAAATTTTCCAGCATTACAGACATTGATGCATTTAAATTATGGTTAGGTTTGGTTATATTAACGTCCCGTTTGAAGCAACACTAGGGCTATTTTTAAATTATGGTTAAATTGGAGAAAACAGTAATGCCTAGCAACTGAAGTGACCAAATTTTCGTAATCTATCAAGACTGCAACCAATTTAAAGTGATTCAAAAAGTATTTTTGGTTTCAAATGTACTTTAATACACCTCTTTCATACTCTTAATAATGCCAGTTCACCAAAAGCAAAATTTAAGATAGTTGCAAAGAAGGAAATTAGCAGAACCGCTTTGCTTGATTATTTGGGGTTGCCATATTTGCGAAAATCTGTATGGACACGTTACTGTATCAGATATCGTAATCAAAACATTTTAGGTCGTTTCATATTTGAGGAAAGTGGATATCGATCCATGATCCAATGTAAGGTGAAATTTATAAAATATTTTCACAGCAAGAATCAACATCCACAAACCTTTATAGGTAAAACCTATTTTAATCGATACAGTTTCCATTCAAATTAAGAGAAAACCGGTAAATTGAGATTTGACTAGGATTAAATTCATTTGAATGTTTTGGAATTCGACAATTTCAAAAATTTTGTTATTCTGTTGTAAATCGCATGATAATAGTTATTTACTTTTTTGTTTAACCGTCATAACACCATTCAGTTTAAATATTACATAACATTTGATAATTAGACCTTAGTCGGCGCTCGTCACAATTTGCCAAAAGCAAAACTGGGCAGGTTCAAGCTTCGAGGATGCTTTTGGTATAAAAGATAAGGCGCTATCGAGCCAAATGTTTGTCATTGAATGTTGATTAACAAAATATTTGTCTTCAAACAAAACATACGTTTAACAAAAGAAGAAACTTTTTGATCTGCTTTCAAAAGATTTTTTAAATTGTTATATGAATAAAATAAGGAAAAATGAGGTAAACATAAAAGCAAATTGGCGCGTATGCTGTTCGGGAAAGCTGTGCAATCTGTGCAGCCTGAGCAGTTTTGCTTTTGACAAATTGCAAGGGTCGCGGATTAAGATCTAATCATTTTATACAATGATGTTTTTATTGGATTAATTAAACTACTGGAGGAAAACTGATATTTCTTCAAATTAGAAAATAGACATGTACTTTCTGTCTTACCTTTTTATCTTTTGCCCCCACCCTCGTTGTTATTTATTAAAATTTCATCATTCAAAACATATTGTAAATATTTAAGAAAAAGACATATGGTTATATATATTTCCAAATCTTTTTATGCATATATATAAATGTATTTACATAAATTAATGGCATTTTAGAAATGTAAATAAATGTATAAATGTGTTTTCGACATAGCTTATCCACTTTTAACTTCTTCAACATCTGTTTTAACATATTCTGTCTGTTTTTTCTTCTTTTTATAACTGCGAAGTATGCAAGTAAGTAGTAAGTTTTCTTCAAATCATTTGCAGATAATTTTAAGATTCCTAGCTTTGTAATTATATATTTATATATTTCTTAATATAATAATGGTATGTATTAAATTGGAACATTATAATTATGTTGATTTTGGCAATCTAATTATGGTATGCTTTAATGGGGAATATCTACATATTTCATCTTAGAAATATCGATGATAATAGTCGAGAGAGTCTTTCTTAAGCATTTCACGACATCTCTTTATAAAAATATTGGGTGAAAGTAAATATTTTCTTTTTAAGTAGTTAAATCCTTTTGATTGACTATAAAATTCGAAATGACATTTTAAATATATATACATTTTAGCACTAAACAACTGGCACATCTACCAAATATAGTTTAGAACCTAATAGCAAGTAGAAGTGCAAAAAAACGAATTGGCATTAATTCTCCCTATGTATGATAGTATACTGGAAAAAATTCACATCATGAATTCAGGTGACCAATGGAAGTCTAACCCTGCAACCATTCGAACCGAAAGAGTCTGTGGATTTGATAATTTTTTTTAATGGCGTAAGGGCCAATACTGCTGAAGCTGTGCAGAGTCTATGAAAGTCTAACCTAAAGAGTAACTCTGCAACCACTTTGAAACAATTCTCCTATTAGATTCGTCAAAATGCGTCGGAAAGTACAATATACATGAGTGTAAATGAAGGGACAGAATATTCACATGCCTATCACTTCTGGGATTCATCTCTTTATATATTTGGTGTTCCATATCACATTAAGTGGACATTCTCCGTATCATTCCAGAGTTTCCAACAGGTTGCACAATCCCTTTTGACATGTGAACCTCATAAATGCATGTCTCCAAGGCCATACACGTACTCCGCTCAATACAAATGGAAACGAATTCCTCACCCAATACAATGTGTTTCGTATCAACAGCAGTTTAGTAAAGTGTCGGTAGTTTTGTGTCATGCAATCAAATTGGTGGACTTTCGACTTCAAGAGCCCATATCAATGATGGTCCATGGAAAAATTCACACACTGACTCGGGTTGTTGCCTTAGAATTCAATTCAGCGGGAAAATTAGAAAATGCTGCAATTCTAACTCGTATTTTCCCGCAGATTCAACACTTTACCGGATTTTTAATACAGAAGCAACAGTTGTGCAATTGCCGCATTCAAAAATTCAAATTTCATTACTACCTGGAAGATTCCTTGTCCCATTTCCAATGTGTCGACTTTAACACATCGCTTAAAATAACTTAAATATTGATAATTTGTCATTGCAACAGCCAGAACCAATGTAACAGCTTTTCCAGACACATCTTGTCTTATATAATAGGCCTTTTCTAGCACCTTATGTGACTATTATTTGTTACATAGCAGCTTTATTTGCGTTGCACTCAAGAACCAGTTTTACTGGTTCTTCAGTGTAATCTAGTAGGAAATTACATTGAAAATTTTTAAATGATAATGGCAATCAATAATACATTACAAAGGCGATGGAACTAACAGAAATGTGTACTTCATTTTTCTGAGAACTGCCATATTTGATTTCAGAAAACATTATTCTAAAATAGCGGGGCTTTGTGTTAATACATGGTGGTAAAATAATCGTAATAATGCTTTATAATATTCTGCGTGTTTACATTCAGAAATTAATGATGAAAAATATCGTTATCTTCTTAACTTGAAAAGAGCAACAGAGGGAACCTTGAAATGTGATCGTTTTAAACCACTTAAATTGAATAAGGAAATAACTATTTAATGGCTAAATTTAAATTTGTGAATCTATCTCATCTTAACCATCAAATATTGGCAAACACTAACTTAAACGTCCATAAATTTTTAGCGTTATTGTTAATCATTTAGTTACAACTTTAGGGCTTTAGTATATTTTGGTATACCTATTCACATCTAGTTACACCTTTACTTGAACGAAACAAGTTTCAGATTTATTTAAAATTACATATCAATTCTTTTTATTAACAATGTACAAAATAACGTAAGATCATAAGGGTAAAAAAATATCTCCTGCCATACTTTAAGTTCAATTGCAAATTTTAATGTGCAGTTGTCTTCTTTATCACAACAATATTTTTTGTGTCTGAAATCCACTTTATTTCCCTTTAATTGTCTGATATATTAACCGAACGCCGTTCATAATTGATTACTGTTTTGGCCCATTGTAGGGCAGTAAATTTTTTTGTGAAATAAATTACATGCATTTAAATGAATGAAGAATTTTGATCATTTATCACGTCTAAATCTTCATAAAGTTATGTTTAGTCGAGAAATGATGTCATACTTACAATCAGATTGAGATTCTAATCAATGTAACAAACTTTGTAAACGTCTGTTGTTTATCGAGTTCAATTCAGCTAATCATTTACCATGAAAGTCACTTCAATGCATTTACTAAAAACACAAACTGAGATTTCCAAGTTAAAAAGAATATGTTACATTTTAAATTAAGAACATATTTTTGATCCTAAATTTTATTAAAAGATTCTTTTATTCTACGGCAATAATTTAATTAAAATCTATTCAGGTAATTATATTTAATGAAGCTTGCAATTGTTTTCACTAATTCTTCTCCACGAGCTTTCTCTTCAATTCAAATCGATATAAAAACTTTATTTTCAACATTCTAATATAAATCTTGTTTCTTGACGAAACAATCATTTTTCTCCGAGAAGAAAATTTGTTCGGAATTTTTATTTCCTTGATTTATTATTTTTCTGATTTCACAAATACACATTAAAACACCTGAACAAGCTAAACTAACAGGGAAACAAAACTAATATTCTTCTTTAGAATCACTTTCAACTTTTCCAACATGTGTTATTGGATGATACTGATGCCCTTTTGGCGCTTCTTTTTCTCTTGTGTTTTGCAGGTCCAGCGTGCGGAGGCTGCTGACCCGGAGGGACCGCCAACAGCACTACAAGCAGCCAAGCTTTGCTGATTTTCCCTCGAATCAGCACCTCATGCGCCAGGTAGGAACTCAATTTTTTAAAGATGCATTACATGTCCATTTTATATTTGTAAGTTTTTTGAAATCGTAAATATAAAATATTTCGTTTTAAGGATAGAACAATCTGAGAAAACAATATTTTTAATTTAATAAAAAGTAAACAATTACTGAATTTAATTTTAAACACATAAAATTTAAATATTATATTCAAGAATATTATAAGATAATTCCTGGAAAGCTTGAATATTACAGGAACTGCTATAGACATCTAATTTGTGATTTAATGGATAAAACTTTCCCATTTTGAAGTTCTGATAATTGTTTATTATGTATTAATTTAATTAGCCTAAATATAGACATAGACATAAAGATATTAATGATTCATTAAAATGGGAAGCACGAAGAGGAACGGGGATTAACGGTAAAAAATAAGGGAAACGAAACCAGCAAAAGCAATAATGATAGAGACTTGGAAGGAAATTACTGTTATATTTTTATGACTATTGACTAACTGTATTGTTTTTTCTATAATCATGTTTAAAAAAACGATTTGGAAAGAATTTTATTCCTAAAAATTTACTTTATAAATCCAAGACTGATAAATAACTTTTATATTGTTATGCGCAAATAAACTTTTATTTCTTAATACCATTTACATATACTTGGCCATTCAGATGGTGATGAGAAGTAATGGGTTCCCACACGAACGTATACTTTGTATATTTAAATGTAAAATAACTTCACTCTTAATCGTAAGTTTTTGCATTTCTTAATCGTTCAGTGTAATCGTACATTCCTTTTGTAAAGCACAAAAAAGTGTAAAACGGTATATTCGTTTTATGTATGTTTGTTCCATTGTAGAACACCTAAATGAAAAATAAATTTTGAAACAGACAAGGAAATCTAATATATTATTATATTAATTACAAATCTATTACATTGAATTATTTTATGTGATCATATTGATCTTCATGCTTTTGATTTGATAATGCTTTCTCCTGTAAGTCTTCTTCTTCCAGTGTTATGTCTTCCAGATGCGTTTAGCATTTAGTAAGCATAGCGGGGAGTCAGGTATTTATCGTTTTTCCTATATAATTGAATGTTTTACGTTTCGCGATTTCTATTCGGAGTAAGTTTATTTTTCTTTATCCACGCATAATTTAGTATTTATATTACATGTGATTCTCTCTGACACCATTGAACAAAACAGAACGAGAACACTCGCTTTCCACTTATAACAGTGTTCTTGAGAACTATAATTTTCAGTACATATTTATGACAAAAAAAAGTTTTTTCAAAGTGTCATTTTACATTGGAGGCGCGAAACATAAGCTTGAATATAAAAATGAACGGTGTTATTCAGATAAGTAGTTGTTGACAATGATAACAGCGCATTTTGAAATGCAAGTAGGAGTACCGTAGAATGGCTAAATACATATGACCTAACTTCGTACTGCGAACAATACAGCGAATACTTAATTTTGAGTTTTCAACGACTTTCTGAAATACCGACGTTCGCTACATCAATTAATTAGGATGTATTCTTATAAGAATGTCAAATATAGGGAAAAATTTAATTTGGTCTGATTTGTCAGTGCTCAAATAGAGCTCATTTTGTTTCGTTACTTTCATGTATATCGCATTTGCGCGCACAGCGTCCTTTTGCTGCAGAGGCCTTTCGAGAAGACACTCTCTGGACTCGAAACTGAGTTAATCGATTAGAGAAATGGAATTAGAACTAAATGCATCACGTGTCAGTCAAAACTCTAATTTTCAACAAGTAAAAGTGTTTCGAGCTATAACAAAGAAAGAAAATATAAAATTTCGCATAGTATTTATTTGTGTTAATTTCAAAATTTCTTTTTACGTTAATTTCAAAATTTCTTTTTACGTTAATTTCAAAATACGCAATGCAAATTCTACTTATATAGCTAATATTCGAATTTGTAGGAAATATATGGAATACATGAAATAAAATGTTGAGAAAGAAAAGAGAGCAGAAAACCATTTGTTTCTGATGCACCAAATTATACGATTGTTTAATAATTCACAAAAAACACACATATTCAACTTTTATAGAAAGTACGATCTAGATATGAATATGAAGTGATGATTTGTATGTATAGGTCAAATCAAATTAAAATTATTGCTGCTGTCGTGGATAAAATTATCTAATACGAGATTTATTTTACAGATGCCGGATCCCTACTTCCCCGGTGTGTTCTACATCTACGACGTGGAGGATGGCGTGTGGGAAAGAAGGATCTTCGTTTAAAAAAACGTAAGTGCTTACCTCCATATGCTATCGATTCATTTTAAGCTACAGTAGTAATATTAAACAGCGAAATTCGCTTATTAGAAATTGAAATTAAAACAAAGAAATGTATACAAAGTAGTAAAAACTATATGTAACTTCATAAATAAGAATATTTTTATATCTGTTTGTGTCATTTGATTTGTGTCATTTGACTATTGGAATTACTTCAGTAAGAACATTAATAAAGGAAAAGGAAAAAAAAAATATTTAGATGCTTTATAATATTAGTTATCGATCTTGATGTTGAATTTGTTGTCAGGGCATTCATCGAGCTCAGTAACTCCGGTCATTAAATTTGCGGAATTAAATTATTCAGATAAAAATAAAAAACGTAAATGATCATAAGATTTAAGCAGAATTTTATTTTTGAACCATTCGCATTTATTTCCTACTCCCCCCGGAATTGTGAAACAATTTCCTTGAAAAAAGACTGCGATACTTGGAAACACTTGACAAACATAGCTGAAGTTTCCTCTTGAATTACATTGATTTCAAAATCCATTTTTCAATATTCAAATGAATAAATAACAACAAATAACTAAAGCAAAAATGAACTAAAATAATTTAAAAAAATGAAACATGCTTTAAATTTAATAGTACCTACTAAAAGATCTCACACACATTGTATTAGTTAAAATCCTCTAAAAATGCTCCATTTTCTGAAAAGTGCTATGATTTGATATATTTGTAGAGGGGTGTTATTTTTTTATTGGTAACAAAAAGAAATCTTACCATAAAAATTCGATCTTCAAATGACAAAGAAAACGTCGATTCTTTTCGCTATACGAGAAAGATGCAATAAAATCGAGAAATTAGAAGGTGGAAAGGATTTTTGGAACACATAATCTTTATGCTGTATTGGAAGTTGGTCCGTTTGTCGCTCATTTTATTACTGAAAACAATGTGTGTGCGGAATCGCTCATTGCACTGTTTCACCCCTGTCTCCCTTATTGATTTTCATTCATCGACGCTTTTCTAATACATTAGTGGAAAATGTCCCTTCAAGTGTATTTTTTTCCCGAAATGAAATTCAAATTACCTAAAAAACAATTTGTCTTCTAAAACAAATTATCTCTTTACATTTCGAACAAAAATAATTTTGGTTTTCATTTCTTTTACAGGAAAGATGCCTACTCACGAGTGGATTTAAACATCAGGCCATAATAATTTTTCATTATTTATTTATATTATTAGTTATGTAGAATTTAAGTTTAGATTATAAGTTTCAAAATTTTATTGCTGCATTGTTTTCGGCTGCTAGATTATTTTTACACATTATTGCAGCAAACTCATTCGGCGAGAAAAAGAAACAACAAAATTTAGTATATTCAGACTGTAGATTTAAGAATATTTAGCTTTTAAGTATTTTTATCCTTAGCTGTTAAGTAGTATTAGCATATTCAGCCAGTAAGAACTTTCAGATTTCAACTTATGATAATTTTGAAAGTATTTTTATTCGTTATTCTTATTAACAAATCTCATTTGAAAATTTCAGACTCCTCTCCATCCCATGCATCAATACTTTCAACCAGATCCAGATATTTCAGCTAATCATTTCACTTCACGTTGCTCGCTCAAATGTGCAGTTCCATCTTTACTTATTTATGTAATTTGCTTTTTAATTTTCCTCCAATATTACTATTTTTACTACTGTTGCTTTGTTCATGCCTTTTCTTTTCATTTTTGCTTCCTTTTCTCCGAACTCTGATTTCTCTTCCACAATATTCAGTCTATATCAGATTGTTTTTCCACTTTAATTTCTTTAATTTTTTTCTATCCTATCCATTGCTTCACTTCATGTCTCCTATTCTTCTGAATGTTCTTCGAATCCAAATGTTTTATTTCTTGATCCAATTCTGCTTCCGTCGTTTCACTTCTGCCTCATGCTCCAGCTGCTCTTCGTCTCCAATTGGTTTCTTTCTTCTCGACTACTGCTTCCATTTCTTGAACTCTTTGCTGCTTCCTCATGTTCTCAGAAGTCTGCTCGTAGAATTATTTGAAATCTTGTCCTGCTTCCTCTGTATCTTTTCTAGCTGCTTAGCATTTTTACCAATAATGCCATCTGCAGCTTGCCATCCTTTTGCGAATGCCACTTTTAGATACCACTCTTAGCAAAACCAAAATGTCATCAGCATAAAACATCAGCAAGGCGAAAATGTCATCAGCATTTTACATTAGCAGTGCCAAATGTCATCAGCATAAAACATCAGCAAGGTGAAAATGTCATCAGCATTTTACATTAGCAGTGCCAAATGTCATCAGCATAAAACATCAGCAGGGCCAAAATGTCATTAGCATAAATACTCAGCAGGGCCAAAATGTCATCGGCATAAAATATCAGCATAGTCAAGATTCTCATGAACTATTTCAGGTAAACATCCCGGAAGTTTCAATAAACTGATAACGCTCTTTCAAAAAAAAAAAAAAAGGTTAAGGATAGAGAACGCGTTATGCATAATATTTGAATACATCACTAGCACGGGTGCGGTGGGTTAACAGTTTCTATAGGTGACTTTGTATTTTCAAAACACAAAGTCAACTTACAGAGTGTTATTTACCAAAAAGAAATACAAGGATTAGATAGCTGTTTGCAGAGGAAGCTTGGTATCCTGAATTATTTATAACTTGAACGAATTTCTTCGAAAATCATATGAATAAAAAAAATCGATGAATATTTTAAATAGCTAAAAAGAAAGTAAACCATATGATAATTAATTTTGGCCTTAATTTCCTACGGTTTAAACAAAATTATTTTTGACTGTTTTGAATGATTATTTTATTTTGTTAGATAAAATACTATAGATGTTATCATAAAAATTAAAAATTGATTTATTTGATTAAAGAAATACTAGAATTTTTTCGTTAGATTCAATTTCGTTGATTTTCTTTTTCATGTCACATTAATTCATTAAAATATTTTATATTAAAGCATTCGCACATAAAACTGACTATACTCTTATTGATTTAAACTGAATTAATTTTAAAATGATAAAATGGATGAATTTAAGTCAGTTTTTGAAGTGAAATATCTTTTAATTACTTCAAAAGCTCTCCCTTAGTTCATTGGAATTGTCGTGAAAAATATCGAAAATGCAACAAATTCATAAACTGTAAATTAATCGGGATAATTTTTTGTATTGACAATCCAAAACAGACCGCTGTGTTCGGACCTGGATATCGGTTGGAAAGACATGAAATAAAATAAAAACCATTTAATAAAAAATTAAAAGTTTAAATAAAAGCTATTATTGCTAAAGAAAAATTTTAAAATGAAAATTATAAATTCAAAGAAATCTATACAGCAAGCACTATACGTATGTATTTTTAATAATTGTGCTGTATTGCACAAAGAATAATGGTTTAAAATTAATTAAAAAGATAAATTAAGAATTTTAACGACTATTTCTTTTCGTCCAACTTATACTTATAGAAACTACCCCAATTTCACTCAAACTGAAAACAACAATAATAACAACTTTATATATGTACATTTCTTTTAAAATTTACTTATTTCTTCTTTATTTTTATATTTTTAGGTTTACTTTATAAACTCTTTTAATACCTGTAACTGTTCCAGTTAAACTTTTCTTTCCGAATTAGCGGCCCATTTTGTTTAAAATAAAGTTATTGTAATAATAGTTTTATTTGAAATAAAATAGATGTATTGTCATAACAAATATTTATAATTTAATTTTAAAGAACCTAGAAAAGTATATTCAAGAAATGTATGAATACCAAATTATTTTAAGAAATTAAATTTGATTTTTCTACTACGGTGTTTAAATGTAAAATTTTTAACTATTCCTTTTACTTTAGCCCCCAAAACTCGATGCTAAATACTTAAATCCCTCTTCTCTTATTCGATCAAATATCCAGCAATTAATATCACTGTATTACTCTGTTCTTAACTTCTTCTGCACTAACTTCTATTATAAAATTAATATTAGTTGACAGCCCACCAAATTTTCATCTCACTGGTTAATGCTGGTCACCAAGTTTCCTCTGCCGGGTTCCGAAAGGTGGGAGGGGGGCGAGGAACGATGGTAGCCCACCTCCTCGTGGTGTTCCTCGGACAACGCTCTGGCGAAAGTCAGAAGTGGCAAAGAGGCTACCCGTTAAGCATCCATCCATGCTTGAAAGCATGTGAAAATCCTTTTTATTTTCTTTTATACGAAGCGTTAAATGAGAAAACATTTTTGTAATTCTCCAGAAATTCGAACTGGAGATTTCAACGAATTCTTAAAATGTAAATGTGAAAAAAAAAAAAAAAACACATTTTAGAAGTTAAACTGTATATCTAGTTTCACCATGGTTTTTCCACTAGTTCGTCAGAATGAAAGGGAGGGGATATTTCCTTTTTATGTTATTAATTGTTAGGTGTACGTTCTGGTGATAGTTCGCATCTTCATTTATTTTCAACTGTATTTCTAATTTTCAATTCAGAATTATTCTTGATATTCATATCTTTGCTTTCCTTTAAAAACATTATTATAGTAGGATTTTTTGGAAAGTGTTTGTTATTGTTAGAACGAATCTCTTTGTTAGAAAATAATCAATTTTCAGTATTCAGGTCGTATAGCAAAAGTCCTTATTCAATTCGAAAAGTAAATTCATTCAACTTGGGGAAATTCTTGCAAATGTATTGGTTTAATTGGTTTTGATGATCTCAAAGAACCAGAAGACATTGATTTCTACTTGTAAAGAGTCAATTATCAGATGAAATGTAATTATTATATAGGAAATAAAGGAATGGAAGTCCTATATGCAATCTAGCATTAGCATCTGATGAATTATTGGATATATTGTACACAGTCTGCAAATACGGCTGTTATTTTTACTGTTGATTCTCTGTTTTTGAAATCATTTACGCTTTTTCGCATGCAGCGTTTGCCTCTCATTTTGTCAAAAAAGAGGTAGAGGAAAGAAAAATGATGGAGAAGTATGAATTTACTATTTGGGTGGACTCAGATTATTAACGGAATTAGGAAGCATAACAACGTCTCATTTTTCTGTGTACCACCCCTTAGCGAAATAGAATTGTTAATTGCTTTTCTCAGAATAATGAAGCGAACCTTACTCATCCAGAAAAGAAGATTCTTGGTAGCTTTGAAGAGTTTATTGTAGTGCCAAGCGGAATATTGAAAAACTTTGTGTAAATACAGATTTAAATTAAAACACGACTAGCAAATGAAAAACATGAAGAGAACCAATAAATGATTACTTTATCAATATGTTTCTTCGTACCTTTGAAAGGAGTAATTTATTCATTAAAGGAAAGAAAAAGAAGAGAATTTCTGAAATATAAAGACAGCTTTCAAAAATTTACAGGAAAAATTAACTAAGGCCAAAATTTACTAGTTACACCATCAGATATGTCATTTGTTGTGCACCTTAATTGGTTTTAAAGTTAAAAAAATTGAACAGTTTTTAAAAAAATTTAATTATATAAATCCTATATTTAGTAACAAATTTTGCTTATGCGCTAATAGACAGATTTTTGAATGTATAAATGGACAATATTTTTTAAGATTCTGTATATTAAAAACATTTTAAAACTGAATTCAAAATTTAAAATTGTACATTTAATAATTTATGGTATATGCACTAGATTTTTATCTATAAAGCAAGGAATGAATATAAAAAGTAATTTTATTTCTCTCAATTAACAAATAAAGAATCATCAATGAATTTTAATTTTAATCTTAAATTTAAAAGATTTTTTTTTCCGAATTCATTCAATTTTCTGATTTCAAATAATTAAGTTAGTAAAAAAATGTTTATAACTTATTCTACCATTCCATATTTTCATATTAAAAGTAATCAACACTAAAAAAACTTCTTATTCATGGTTATTGCAATTTGAATATTTTAGTTATCAATGATTTAAATATTTTTTATTAGTGTTTTTTCAGTATTTTCCTGTCTGTTAAAATGATTTTATTCTACGTAGTTTATCATCTCAGATTTAAATTAATTTGGATAAGATTTATTTTCAATAAGATATTTTAATTTCATTAAAAGAAATATACATTGGTTGCTATTTACAAAGATATCTTGTACTATATTGTGTTACTGTAAATAGTATATTGTTGTAAAGTTATAGAGAATAAAGTTAAATCTTTTTTTGTTCAATGTGATTAAATCAATTTAATATATTAGTGTGTGATGTCTTTTGTTTTAAGTTTCAGATTTACTACGACGAATATTCGCATTGTTGTACGGTTTTCAAATAATTGAAAACTGCTTTGTTTTGTGTAATAAAATATTTGTGCAATGACTCGAGAAAATACTTTTGCACTCATGATTTCAAACGAAATGTTACCTTTACATGCTTTTTTATTGTAATGTTGTGAGAATTCTATGTAAAGTTGCTTTTGCTTTGCAAAATTTTTATGCAACTACGTATTAATAATAAAAAAATGTGTCCATGTACTTTATTTTTGATGAAAATTTTGTCCTTTTAAATTTACATGATCAAACACGCTCACAACAGTAACACAATAAATACCAAAAAGGTTACATTAATTTTGATTTTATTTTTAACTTGGTACTTCGATGCCACATTTGTAGTCTCTTAAGTTTTTTATATCTTTTATATCAAAAGCTCTGTGTTATTCTAACCGAGTTGTGAAAAATATGAAAAGTGAAACAAATAAAGAAATGCGATTACTTTAGTTTAAGATATTGCGTTGGCCATCAAAAATAGATTGCAATGTTCGGCCCAGGATATCGGTGGGAAAACTGTTATATCAGTTCTTGGCTTTAAGCAAAAAACTTAATCAGTCCTATCAATTCTTTGCTTTCGTATTAAGTAAAATACTTTAATACGAAAGAAAACATTGAAAATGAAAATCATACATTCAAAAATATCTGTGTACCACCCCTTATACATAAGCATATTTAATAAATTTATTATATTTAATAAAGTTGAATTAATTAAAAATAATAAAAAAATATCTATGAAAAATCTATCAAATATTTCTTTTTTTCTGCATCACATATTTAATGAAATTCCAAACATTTCACTCGCACTGAAAACAACGAATAATAAATTTCTAAAAGTACGCCTCTTTTTTTAAAAAAAATGCTTAATACTAGAATCTATTTCAGTGTTTTTTGGAGGGTTTATTTTATAATTTTTTTTAAATACCTTTAATTTTTTAGCTAAATTTTTCTCCCAAATTAATAGCCCATTCTTTAAAAATTAAGTTATTGTAGCAATTGTTTTATCCTTAATAAAGAATATATATTGTTATAATGATTACTTACTATCTTGTTCTGAAAAAATTAGAAGTGAATGTTCAAAAATATTAAGAATATAAAATTTAAAAAATTAAATTTGTGTTTTACTACATAAAGTACTCAGATATACAAGGTTTAATTATTCTATGAACTATTAAACCCCAAAATTGATGCTAAATTTTTTAACCCCTCTCTTATCCAATCAAATATCTGGCAAAAAATATCACTTTATTTGATCATTAATTCAAATTAAACCAATGGGCTCATGTATTTCTCCCTGCGACAAAGTACAATTTGACTGTCTACCCGAGAAGTATAAATAAGTCTCAAAACGTGTACTTTTGAATATTAAAAATTCTTCCCGAAATTTAAAAAATATACGTCAGTATCTATTATTAAATCGATATCATTGACAACTCGTCAAGTTTCCATTTCAGAGGTTAATGCTGGTCACCAAGTTTCCTCTGCAGGGATTGAGAAGGGGTGGGGGAGGTAGGACGAGGAACGACGGTAGCCCACCTTCTCGTGGTGTTCCTCGGGCAACATTCTGGCTTACGGCAGCAGTGGCAAAGAGGCTGTCCATTGAGCAACAATCCGTGCTTGAAAAAATATATATAGTTTTTTATTTCTTGCCTATGATGTATATGGAGAGAAGGTAATGAAATTCTCAAAATCTTTGAACGCGTGATTTTGACACATCCCTAAAATCTAAAAAACACATTTTTGAAATTGAAACTGTGTGTCTCATTTTATCCAGTAAGGAGTGAAATTAAAGAGAATTGGGTATTCCTTTGTGTATTAATAATTGTTTTCTTTTATGTAATGGTGATATTTCGCATCTTCATATAAAGATTTATTAATATTCCACTTTATTTCTAATATTCTTTGTTTTTCCCACTTTCTTTGTTGTTTCGATTTCAAATTACTTCTTGATATTCATTTATAATATTCTTTTTTCAAATACAGTAGAATTTTTTGAAAGTGCTTGCCATCTTTATTACTAAACTCTTTGTTAGAAAATTATCAAACATTGGAACAAAGTCGTATGGCAAAATATTTTATTCTATTTGTAAAGTAAATGACTGGAACTCGGAAAATACTTGCAAAAATACTTGATTGATTGGTTGTGAAGAATTCAAAGAACCAAAAGATATCGATTCCCTACTTTTAAGGGTCTATTAACAGAAAAAGTTTTAATTAACAGATAGAAATTAAAGAAACAGTTATCGGAAACTCAATGTAGCTTTAGCATGTGACATGTTATTGAATATATTGAGAAAATATTTCAATTCCGCTAAGATTGTTACATGTCATCCTCTTTCACACCTTCGGATGAAAGACAGCAAAAATGGACTGAGAGGGTTGCGTTGAAGTAATCAACAAACATACAGTTTCCATCTGTGTTGATTCTCATGTCATAAAATAAGTTTCGATACTGCTTTAATATAATAATATTACTCTTCCGCACGCAGACTTTTAAAAAATACTTTGTCAAAATCTATATATGATTTTTGAAAAAAAAATTTCGTTAATACAAAGATTTCTTCTTTTCTAGTATTTTCAATAGATAAAATTTAAATTTTAAACTTTATTCAGTTTAGAGTAAGAACGCTCCGAGTTCCAAATATATAAATGCTTCATTCTTATCAGATTTCTAAAATAGTTTCCCATTCTATATAGGTTCCATATTTTATAACTTTCTTTTTTGATATGCAAATGGAAAAGTCTTTCAATCTTCTAAAAACTGACGTGTATATAAGTTTACATTTCCTCGTCTATCTACTCTTATTCATTCAGACAACTCATTTTTTTCCGGGCATCAATAATCACAAAGAGGACAAAAATTAAATTGATCGAAAGAAAGTTGTTTTCAGAAGAATCAGCCAAATATAAAAACTGTGTCATGTCCAATATTAACTCCAGAAATGAAAGTTTACATGGTATCATATAAGGTGTTTTATCCTCAACTTCCAATAATTTATAGTTAAGTGATAAACTTGTAAATTTTCGGATTGTACCTCTTAAAGAATGATAATATATTGTGTAAGAGTTATAACAAATTATCTGCAAACTATACGTAGCATAGTTTTGTCCAAATACTAATATAAAGGAGGTTGTAGCAGTTGCAGTACTATCTCTTCTCTTTTGGAAAATAATGGAAAAAATGCCTTACTATGTACGCATCCCATAGCACAGTTGCGATTGTAAATAAGGAGATAACATACTTTTCTGTTAAGATGTGCGCGTGTTAATGACTCGTCTTATCTTTTCTGATTTGTTTGTTTTGTGTGAAATGTCATCATTAAAGAAATATTTCTGAAAATATACATCCCGTTGCTTCGATAGCTCGGATCGTAATGATCTTCATTTCAACACAAGGTTAGATTTAAGAAGCAACATATTATAGCGCATGTTTTACTTTCTCATATATCCTTTATAGAAAAAGTATTGTAATAGTCAAAACAACAAAAGAAATGCGAACTCGAAATTTCGATAAGTCTCTTCGTTTCAGATGTTCAGTTCAGTTCGGAAAAACCTATTTTTAGTATTATGTCTGTCGGTCTGTGGTAGGGATGATTCTAAAACGCCTTGATTTGAACGGGAGAAATTTGAAAACTTCCAATAAGTTTATAAATTTGATTTTGGTGTACCACTCACTCCACACCACATTTTAACAGACGAACTAAAAATCACCGATAGATTCACTAAAAATAATTAATACGCATGAAGGTTAATATTTCGCAACGATTGTTCGTTAGTGCCATGCAATCCATTCACTATTTTAATGAAAGATACACCTAAATATGCACTCGGTATCTTCACGATAATCGGCAGCAATTAGAATATCGAATAATATCGTGGAAATATCGAATCATAATAAGTTTATGCAAGAAATGAATCAAACTGATAGTAAAGTGATTGGATTTATTAATAAGCCAAATCAAATGGATTATCTAATATTAAAAAAAGGAAGATTGATTGTATTTTGATATTGTGCGGTGCAAATGGATTTGAATCAATATTCGTTCTAAGTCAGAAAGTGCAATTTTTTGAGAATATTAAATTAGTTTGAAACTAATGTGCATATTTTTCTTTTTCGCATTTCACTTTTGTTTTGAAATAAATATACACGTGAACTTTCCATTCATTTCATAGTTTTAAAAGTTACAGATCCGAAAGAAAAAGTAATTATTTCATTTATTTTAAACACACACACACACACACAAAAATAACTTTGAGTGCTTTAAGTTTAATAGTTATTGATTTTTGATGGGATTAAAAAAAACTAATGTGTTTTATTTAGAATAATTGTGCATTGATTTGTATTTTAAGCTTATTTTGAAACAAAAAATTACATGCTTGATGGATATAAAATTCAAAAATCCTAATTTTTCGCAGTAAAAGTTTTATTTTCGAGGACTCAGATAAAAATATCAGATGTTAAAAAATGTTTTGATTTTTCAAGACTGCTTCGACCATCCGATTTATAAAGGATGCCACCATGCAAAAGAAAGAGAACTAAAAAGCACGGAAAATTAAAGCAGGATTAAAAAAATTGGAAATCGTATCGTATTTGTTCCTTAGAGCTATTTTGCGCTATTTGTCACAGAGCAATATTTTTCCACCATGAGAAATTTCGATGTTACAGCATCCTCTTGCTCGTTTCTTCATTTATTCGAAAAGATGAAATTTACAAAAAAAAAAAAAAAAAACACAGTTTCCCTTCTAAACACAGAAAAAACTTCACCTCCGGATGGAATTGGTATCATTACTTTTTTTTATGAAACTTGCGAGACCTACTCAGAGAAGGCTTGTAACAGTAAAATTTCCTTTTTTGCCTTGATTCATTCCTTTGTATATGTCTCGCTTTTATGTTTTATCCGGACCGTAAAAGAAATGGCTGAAAGTCAGGGGAAAATATGATTTTTCGGGAAAGTGTGGACAGTGTAGCTAATGTAATTTAAATCTACATAATTGTGTTTTGCATTATTAATCGAGTAGTGTCAATTTGTTATTGAGTAGTATATCGTTACGCAGAAGTTTGTCAATGACATGAACGAAATTTTCTTATTCCTTTTTTATGCAGTTAATGATGTCTCTATCTTTTATAATGAAATGAAATATTTTTTTCTTACTGTTTTTCTAAGTATGTGAATATTATCAAGGCACATTTTTATTATAAGTGTGTTTTAAGCTGACATATGTTTTCCTTTCTTGGGTTTCCATCCATTTTATTATACTAAAATTGTTTCAATGATTGATATTTTCAAAAATTATTCAATTACTTAATACCTGTTTTAATGAGTTACGTTTTTTTATGTGCAATTAATTTAAAACTAATTTCTGCTAAAAATCAGGTTTGCATTTTTTTTCAAATGCTATTTAATTATATATGTCTAGAGTGGTATAGTAATTAGATATAGGAACTTGTGTTTCAATAATAAGTATAACTTAAAAAAAATCTAGTTTTCAAATAATATAAACGGCATTTTGAAATCACTTTTTCTATTGTTCTTCGTACAAAGAAGCATTAATCTCAATTTAAATCGATTTAAAAGTCATATTTTCAAATGTTCTTTTGGGAAATTTGTTTATACAATTAAAATTCAATCATAGACACATTGGCATTGATCGCCTTAACATCTGGTGTAAGTTTAAATGTTGGAGAGAATCAGTATTTTACAAATAATTCGAAAGAATTTTCGGAAAGAATCGTTTTACAATAAGTTTAAAAAAAATAGATATTACAGCGGAAGTTTTAAAAAATTGGATATTAACATTTTCGCTTATCATTCGAATTTTGTGTGGCTGATATCGTGACCAAGGATCATTTTCCTTAATCACATCTAAAAAAAGCGAAAACATTATTTTGTTTTAAGATTTTCTTATAAACAGCGGATCTGGATTTTTTGACTGAATATATAATTATTACTTAAGTTGCCTTTAGTTCAAAGGTACGTATAGTCAAGCAGCATTTATCTTTCGGCTTCCAAGCATTATTTCTTTTAAAAAAAGTAAAAACATAAAAAGTATCCTTAAAAATACAGTAAAATATCTGCTTAACGATCAAGCAGACATTTGATTTTGATCGAAAGATAGGAATTTAATCCTATTCAGCTTCAAAGAAATTCATTTCTACGACTTTGCGATTTTCAATAAAACGAAGGGGACGAAAGAAAGAGGGAAGAAAAAGTGCATATATTTAAAAATTACATTGAAATTCATGGTTAATCGGGTGAGTTGGTTGATTGGTTAGTTGTGCTGTGTTTATTAGCCTTAAGGGATATATACGGCTTTGATGCGCCAAGGAAATGGTAGGATTATAAAAACATACGGTTAAAAAAAGTAAAAGCAAACAGCACAAGATAATAACATATGAAATACGATAGTGCGAAAATGAGAGATAAGTTTATTTTTGAAATTTCAGTTCATGAAAAAAAAATTAATTCAAAAACAGGAGAATGCGAGAACAGTGACGAAAATGTATCTATATCTATAATAATAAAGCTCAATGTGTACGTTTGTTGGCGCTACTCAGGCCAGACCGTTCGCCCTATACCTGCCAAATTTGTAACGTATATAACTTGAAGGTCGGTAATGTGCATCTCGGAGCGAGATTTCGCATTTTTAATAAGAATTTTAATTAATTAAAAATTAAGTGAAATTTCAGCGTTTATTCACTATAACTTTTGAAAATATTACAACACAAACTTGATTTTTGCACCATGCTGAAGATGAAAAAAAAATAATCTTTTTAAGGACACTAATGTTTTAATCAATAAAGTAAATTTCTATTTTTAATGTATTTTTGAAAAAAAGAATTTAATCATATTTTTCAACAATTTATTTCGCACAAGATAAAAATAAAAATGAACTTGCATGTGCACACTCTGCGTGAAGACGAAAAAATTAACTTTTATCAACATGCTGCCACCATATTAACAAAAGCTTAAGTGAAAAAAAGAAATCGATTTATATTGCAAATTAAACATATAAAAATGTAATTTTCAACAGCGTCTGTAAGAAATGAAATAAATACGAAACAAAAATAACAACTGAATTCTGCTATCACAAATTTCATATTATAATGTGAGAGCATTATTATTTTTTTAATTCAATGTTTGGCTTAATTAAATTCTATCATTAACAAGTTTAAGCAGGCTCGAAACAATCACGTGACTATCAGATTACGCATGCGTCGATATTTAGAAAAATGATGTTTTTTTTCCCTCTCAAAATCGGTCAAGCACCGAAACTTTTGCCTCAAGGGCAGTTTGTGTATTTATTTTTTATTTTTTCGAAAATCCGTTTAAAATTGCTTCGAAATGATCACGTGACTATTGTATAGTGCAATCGTTAATTTTTAGAAAAGCAAGATTTTTTTTTTTTCCATCTCAAAATCTTTCGATCTTCAAATCTTTTTTTGCTTATTAGAAAATTGAAATTAAAAGTTAAAAAAATTATAATTATAATATATATGTATATATACACCATTCGATATCTTCCCTCGATATTTCGTGTTGACTTCCGTTTTCCCCTTTGTGCTTCTTCGGACGATCAGTTCTTATGATCCTGCCCTTTATTGGTCAGACATGAGAAGCGGGAACATGGAGGATATTCTTGTCAAGTTATAACTTTTTGTTACAAGTTTATACCGATAAGTTGCCAAATGTAACAAACTGCTTTATCATTTTATCATTTTCTAATATCCCTAAAAGCGAAAAATTGATACCTCCAAAGCTATAAATCGCCAATTTCCTTCCCGTTGCATTTTGTGGCTACAAAAGCCTCAATCCAAAACAATATCATGTTCTTACATGATAATATATTTTCTAAAAAATAATTGCAACATAAAATTTTTTATGATCTTTTACAATGCATTTAAAATATGAATTACATTGCATTATTAATTCAATAAATCAGATTAATTTAAGACAAAAATATTTTAATGCATATCCTTTCAATTCAGGGCTAATTTATAAAACAATAATAATAGAATGAACATTAATAATTAAAATGGTTTAAATGACGTAAATAATTATATTTTATGTAACTTGAGTCAATAAATGCTCTAATAAATTAAGAATGTTTAGCTTTTATCTAGATCCTCTACTCTGCGAATCATATTTAACCAAATATTCTTGTGACACTAATATTTTAAATAAAAAGAGTTGCACTGCAATTAATTACATCAGCTACTAAAACTGACTGATTTATGGAAATTTGAATACCACTATTCAATAAAAACAAGCGTTTTAAGATCACTTTATCAACCGTCTCAAAGATGACCCCCAAATCAGCTTCTAGGGCTTCTCAAGACTAATTGGCCTAAATTATGAAAATGCTGATTGTTCTATACTATTCGATATTCAAAACTTCATAAATAGAGCAGATTCGATAGCAGAATACAGAAACGTTCACATATTTATTTAAAAGTTGAAGTGCCAAGAATATTTGGCAGAATATCAAGGTATGTAAAAAATTTGGACTTCATACTTTTTTTAAGTATATTTATAGACAGTATATTATTAGACAGATACATATTACGTTATGGCTGAAAGCCTTTATAATATTATGAGTGAATTATATGGGTATCAAAATTTGGAGCTTTAAAATATTTTAATGATGAAGCTACTAAAATAGGAGTAATATAAAATATTTAATTATTAAAATTATAACGAGCATTATTGTGTTTGTCTGTACTGCTTTTAATCATATAAAATGTGACACTTGATATTTGTATTAAATTACAAATAAATGGATGCAGAGATTTTATTGGCCATTATTATTTCAAAAACATGCAGTTTTTTAAGCAATATGTATAATTTAAAACAAATCTATACTTTACATAAAATAAGTCAACAATTAAAAAAACTTTGACTTCACTTTACGTGATATAGAATGCGAAATTTCTTTTCTTTTCTAATTTTAATTCAGAAAACCCAGATACACACACACACACACACACACACAGACACACACACACACGATCCGTCCATAATTGTTCTGCTTATGAAGCAAAATGATATAGTTTTTGAATGCAATTTTCACTTCTTTATAATTTAATGGCTCATTTGCTTTTGCGATTTTAAATATTTAAAATAAAAGAAAGTTAAATTTGCGGTATATTGGCAACAGTTCTAATTAAAATATCATGGAAACATTAGGCCTTTCTTGTTTTCAATCAGCAATATTCGAAAGAACAGATGTCACTGACGTTGTAATCTCTTCAAATTTCTTTGAAAGAAATTCAAAACGATTTGTCAGAGTACTCCTTTCTCCATTGTTCTCCAACGCGTTAATAACCTCAGCGCAACCTGATCGATTCGCAAAAGAGTTCACTATCTCTTTCAAGTATTTCTTATTAGCCTAGTGTAGAGGACAGACTGATCTTTTGTACTTTGTTGCAGAGGCAATGGTAGTCGCCTCACATTCAATATGGATTGAATCAGTATTGATCAATATGGATAGTCGATTCACATTTCAATATGGATTGGAATGGCTTAACAATTCGAATTACTTGAGGATGCTTTCGCTACTTGATATTTGCAGGAAACTTAACTGACATAAACTGTCCTTATTAGTTCAAAAGAAAGCCAGTAAAATAAAGACTCGTTTTGGAAATAAGAGGCTAAATAATTGCAGATAGCAATTATGGTCAAGGCAAAATGTGTTTTTGTACATAATATTCACAATAAATGAATTATAAATTTCATTCATAATAAATTCATAATAAATGAATAGCAAGTTTCATTCATAATAAATGAATTATGAGTTTCATATATAATAAATGAATCATAAGTTCATTCATAATAAATTAATCATAAATCAATGAATTAGAGAACAATCGTATCAAGTGCGTATAATCATGAAATAAAAATTTATTTTTTAATGCTATTAAATGTTAAGTTGGTAGTCGCTTCTTTAAATTCAATACTTATGTGACAAAAAGTAAGAAGCCACGCCATGCCTTTGATGCCTATAACCACGAGGGTCATTCTACCAGTTTGGAAGATATTCTGGCCAACGAATATAATGCAAGACTAATCGTTTCAAGTAAACACTCAAAACAGTGGAAGAGATAGAGCCATATATACAAACCGAGAGGAAAAGGATGAGGAATTAGCCCAAATTCATTTAATAACTGAAACAAAATACAAAGTATAATATAGAAAGTAAAGAAATGCGACCAGAAAAATCTTTTAAAAATAAATACATGAAATTTTTAAATAGTATTAAAGGATATTACTAAAAACATCGGAAAACGAATTTAACTAATTTGATCAATAAAACTGAAATTTTTGCTTGTACTTAAGACAAAATTGCGTTGAATTATATGTGAATATCCAGTAAGTGCTGATTTTTTCCAATAACAGAATAAAACAAAATTTTACAAAATAAGAAATTGATAAATCTTTCTTTATTGTAGATTTTCCGACTTGAAAGCTCACAAAATTGCATGAAACTAAATAAGTATGAAAATGAATGCAAGATTCCTTTTTAATCATAACGTTACAATTTTTCCGCATAAAAAATTTTGTTTGTCTTCTAATGTAAACATTTTATATCTCTGAAATCTTTCACTACACGGCAATGGATACTATATTCTAATTCATATCACGCATAAAACTATTATTTGCAGTTAACATTTAATGATTTATTATTTCTCTTTCCGCAATTACAATTTTTTTGTTCGAGTGGCTACAATTTGGAATTCTACTTTTTATTTCCGATAGTCGAACGATCATTTGTTGTCGAAGTATCATTTGTTGTTTTGTTCAAAAAAGAATGTTTTAATGTCAAATGTGTTTTTTAATTCTCCAATTGGCCACCAGTGCAGTTTTTGCAAGAATAATTTATCGTGCAATAATTTCCGTAAACAATTTTTTAATTTCCAGTTTCATAATTATTCAAAGCAACTGTCTATTTGAACATGTACGATTTTCCCTATCAGAAAGGTGATTTCTTTATTGTCTTAACACAGAACTATATATTCATCTCTATTAAAAAAGCCCCAAACTGGGCCGAATAACTTGAGTGGTAGGGTGTTCGATTCGCATCCCTTGGGTTGAGAGTTCGAATCCCGTCTGGCAAGTATTCTTTATGCATATGGTGTCTGGTACACGTACAAATCTGTCGTTGTCAGAAAGTCCTCCACGTCGAGACAGTACCACTTGGGGTACTATATCAGAGGTCATCGTTCTCTGATTTGGGTCTAAATTACCATCTGTGATTGAAACATATGAATAGAATCCTCTTTCTGAACAGGGTTGTGACGCAAGAGTAGATGACCCGTATTTTCGGCCCTAGATGGAGCTGCGGAAACATGATAAGACAAAAATCGGCTTAAAATCGCTGCGACCTTGCCTATGAGAAGTACCATAAGCAGCAACAGGTCCCAAATTATATGCTGGATGAATGGAGTAACTCTTTTAGTAGAGAGTATGCTAGAAGGTTTTGTTGAAATCACACCAGCCGATTTTATTGAATTTATTGTATTATTTTCAAATTACATAAGGTTTTCTTTTAGTAAAACTAATGGTATTTATCACCAGATATAATTTTTGAAAACAGAGGACTAGATTCCTGAAATGAGTATTGAATGCCCGGACCAATGTAATGCGAACACAGCATAATTATTGCAAATGCGAACAACATAGCAATATTAAAAGCGTTTCGCTGTTTGATCCCGCTTATCCTTTGGACTCTTTCGCTAATGATTAAGTTGCATATTTCTGGCATCTTCATGTCTCCTTCTGTTATCTATACTTATAATAAAGCTCAATGTGTGTGTGTGTGTGTGTGAGTGTTGGCGCTCTACAAGCCAGACCATTCACCCTATAGCTACCAAATTTGGCACGTGTATACCTTGGAGGCCGGGAATGTGCACCTGGGGGTTATTTTTTCGAATTTTTAATTAGAATTTTATTTATTTAAAATTAAGCGAAATTTTGGCGTGTTTTTGCTATAACTTCCGAAAATATTACCGCACAAAAAAGATTTTTACATGAAGTTAAAGATCAAAAATTTATCTTTTAAATGATACCAATGTTTTAGCCTTAAAATTAAATTTCTATTTTTAATGAATTTTTAAATAAATATTTTAACTATATTTTTCAACAATTTTTTTCGTACAAAATAAAAATAAAATTTAAGCTGCACGAGCGCGTTTCGCATTCATGGGAAAAAATTAGCTTTTTTCAAAGTGTTGCCATCAGATTGATTAAAGCTCCAATTAAAAATAACTTAAATCTTTTTGGAAATGAAATCTGCAAAAATATAATTTTCGGCAAGTGTCTGTAGGAAATGAAACAAATATGAGATATTATTTTTTCAAAAAAAATAAATTCAAGAAAAATTATTTTATAATCTTTAACACTCTCTATATTATTAATCCAATAAATCAGTTTTATTTTAAGGCAAGTTTTGTTTAATATGAACAGGATATCCATTCAAATCAGGGCCACACAGCTAATTTGTAAACCTTTAGTAAGACACAGATTTGCTAAAATGGTCTAAATGGAAAATGATTATATTTTATGTAACTTGATTCAATAAATGCTCTAATAAATAACGAATTTTTGATTTTACATAAAGCTTCTGCTGTGGAAATCACGATTTACAAAATGTTCTTGAAACATTAATATTTTAAATAAAAAGAGTTAATTTCCAATCAACTAAATCAATCACTTAAACTGACTTATTTATGAAAATTTGAATATCACTATTCAATAAAAAAAGGATAATTTTAGATTTTCCATCGATCATTTCAAAGAAAATATGCCATTCAGCGCGCAGGTATCTCAAGATTAGTTGGCCTAAGATTATGAAAATGCGTTTTTCTAAATTTTTAACATTCAAAACTTCATAAATAAGTCTTAATTGATCGTGGAAAATAG
>JAPMOR010027619.1:93346-120668 GCA_026543865.1 Argiope aurantia
CCCTAGTAGCTTCGCTAGCACATTGAACATAAGGACTGTGTGGTTAAAATGAACTGAACATAATCAATTTAAAAGAAAGAATGAAGTACGTTACACGAACGGATTTCAGAGAGAATTTTAAAGAATTAATGTACTTACATGATTTAGTCAGCTGTCTCGACAGGATACGACAGAACAACTTATCCAGACAGAACAACTTATAGAGGGAACCAACCGTTACAGCACCAAAAGAATTACGAGAACTGCGAAGAATTCCATTGCAGCTGTCTTTTAAAGTGAGAATGCAGACGATTTCGTTAATTAAAAATTCAGACGCTTTTTTAATGCGTATACTGACAATTAATAATTGAATAAGAATAAATATTTTCCGTTCGTATTCACATTAAAAAAACGAAAGAAGAAAATAACTTTTAATTATAAGCTTAAATTTCTTTATTTAGAATTCAGACGATTTTTTAATGCATATATTTATAATTAAAAAATTGCATAAGAATAAATATTTTCCATTCGTATTCACATTAAAAAACGAAAGAAGAAAATAACTTTTATTTATATGCTTAATTTTCCTCATTTAATAAATTTTTAATTATAATAAAGAACAAAATTAAAATCTTTAATCGGTATTTTTTTAATATTTTTCATAATATAATAGTTTATGTACAACTCAACCATTGCAAAAAGTAGTAAACAAAACAGCAGTGCGGTTGCTATAAGAGAAATATTGGAGACAAACAGCTGGGTGCACACTAATCTTCACTTAGGCCAAAATCTTTTGCATGTAAGATAGATGAAGAATAGATTGTCTATACATCTATCAAAAAGAATTTTTAATCATTCGAATCTACCGTCCACCGCATATAAAATTTAGTTCTTTCATTATGTTACTTAGAATTTTAGACACATCCAGCTATTGCAATGAAATATTAATATGCACCAGCAAGTTCATGGCTCTCTTAATTCAAGCAGTGGTTCTTACAAGCAATAGTAAAAGAGATAATTTCATTTCTACATCCCTCAGATTCCACGGGACTTCAAAAACCTTCAATTTCCTGTTTTGTTTGCTTTCGGAATGAGAATCAATAAATATCAGGGACAATCTCCAAATAGGTCACAGAAAAATAGAAAATTCTTGCTTCTTCAATGGATAGATGCATGGTGTATGCTCTACAGCAGGAACTCCATTTAACCTGCGCGATATAAATTAGAAGTGTCATTTATCCTCAAAATCATCCAAATAATGATCAATCAGCAATTATCATAAAGGTTAAGGGTCTTAAAATATTTAAGCGGTTAAAGGAAATTGTACTTCAAAAATGCATTAAAGTTTTGCTCGTGTTTTTCAAGCTTAAGGAATAGTTAAAGACGGCAGAGACGAGACATAATGTCAATATAAAGGTAATTTCTACCGAGATATGCCTATGCTTTTTTATTCTATAATAAAAAGAGTAATAAGAATACTATATGAAATGTTCCAATGTACAAATTTTAACTTCGTATCATTGAAAATAGTAATTAATTTTAGTAACGGTTAACCTTTTAAAATTGTGTATCATTTTTAAAGTGACCAATAATATTAAAGCTGTTGTTTATATTTCCAAAATATTACATTTACGCATTGTTGACGTAAGATATGACGTCATGTATGACGTTTTTTTCTTCTAGAAGGTTCTTTTCAACCACTTACGCCGCCATCTTGAAAATTTTAGCGACTTCTATTGTAAAACTCAACGAACTGTACGATTTCCTATAATTTATTGGAGAAAAAGTGATATTTTTTATTCTTTTATTACATTAATAATATTATATTTATTTGCTTGTTTTTAATATATTATATAAGTGTATTCTCAGATATAAAAGATGGCTTTGAAGTGGATACGGAAAAAACTGTAAGTTGTCCAGAATATTTAAAATGTTTCCTAATATTATGTTTTACGATTATATGAAAGTCTATTTAAGAAATAAAAATTTATGAGTACTATAACTGAGTTTTATATATTTTATAATTCGAATTCATTTATTAATAATTTTTTATTTTATATAATCATAACGGATGTGTTGCTGTTTCATATTATTTTCATATCTTAATACATCAGTTTAGATAGATATAACTTATAAAATGTAATACAAAATGTATATGTTATAGAAAAACAATTAATGTACTGAAAATAAACTTTATCTGTCTTCTTTCCTTTGGTTTTTACTTTATCATGTTCTGACCGCACTAAAAAATTGATAAAGGCGAAGACATTATAGCGCATTTTATAACGGAAATGATTTATTTAATTAGCAAATTGCAATTCGAAAGTTATTTTCTTAATTTTCTTATATCATTAGAAAATTTGGCTAGACTTCAAATGATATCGGTTCGCCAAAATTGAGTTTCTTTTGGCGAGTTAGATAATTCTATATAGTTTGCTGAAATTTTTGTGGCCTTCGAAGTAGGCAGTTTGGCGCGTTTTTGAATGGTTTGCATAATGTTAACATACTTGGCGGGGATACTGAGCATTATTCTCAAATCACATGGAAAATTTTTATTTTCAAGTAGAAGATCATTATTTGTGTAATAAAATCATTAATTAATGAATCGATAACAGCTTCTTGGCATTTTCATTAAGGTATAAATCGCCAATACTTTTCATTCTTAATGAGATTTTAAAATCTGAAATGGTAAAGAAATTCATTTAGAGGAGAATTTCCATAACTCTTTACGCTTTTGCTAATTCTAAATACATGAAAATTTATTCTCAATAAATCCACATTATTCTATATATATATTTTCATAATATTCAATCCAAAATGTAAAATTTGCCTGACGATTTCTAAATATTTGTTTGAATTTGGCCTATTATTTCAAGCATAATAGTTACGCTTAAAATCTCTAATTAAATTTTTCTGCTCCGCCACGCCAACAGTAAGCCAAAAATAAGATTGCTGATTATATTATTTATTTTTTGTTTGAAGAAAATTATTACTTCTGAGAAATCATCTCCAGTAACGTCTCAGAGCACTAGATCATTATGAACGCAGGGAAAATGATTTATCATACCCAACCATAAATTTAACTCTTGACTGAAAAGGAATACTTATTTTTTAAATTGTTACTTTTAGGTTTTAACGGCAACCAAAAGGAGTCAAGAAAAATTTCAGTGATTTGGCGATTTTAATCGTCAAAATTTTTTATTATAAATAATAATGCATTTTGTGTATATTTTAAAATTCTGTTAAATGTTTTCTTATTATTTTTTGTTCGCCGAGAAAAAAGAATTGTACCTATAAATTTCAAAGGTCTTTCAAATATTTACCGATTAAAGATAAGATTACTTTTATTTTAAAATTTAATTTTTAATTCAGGAAACTAACTATGATTAATTTTGTAGAAGTCGTTATGATCTCATTATCAAATATTTAAACTAGAAATTAACTGAATGAATTTTTTGGCTTAAATTTATCGGCGATTAATGGAGGAAAAAATATTTTAAATGAATCGGGTCTTTCCTCTAATGAATCAGATCTCTATGAAGTTCCATTTCAAATATCAGTACTCTAATATTAAAAGGAAGAAAACAGCGTTTTATATTTGAAAGTCAATTTCGACGTTTTCAGTTAGTTGCATCCAGGATTTCATGATTAAAGCTTTTGCTAAAATTTGACGATTAACTAAGATGATATAGCAGGATTTTGCCATTGACCGAACTAATGGAAAAATATATGCAGTTTTTATCAACGATATTTGCAATCGTCTGATATCGAATTCTTCTACACCAATCTAGATATTTAGTAAAAATGTTTAGGTTTTTATTTATAGATGGCGATGTCTGTTTAGGAGAATTTTTGCTCCTACTTAAAACTGGAATTAGTAATATTTATCTGGAAGACGGTACTTTAAAAGTTTCCGGCATTCGAGATGTGCCAAATAAAATAAAATAACAGAATAGAAAAATGTCGCCAATGCCGGATATCGCCAAGAGAGATCTATATTACAGTTAAAGCCTATCGATGTGCGATTGCCGTTTTTGTTTTATATCAAAATCTGTTGAGATTTCCTTTCATATTTTTAAAAAATTTCTAACATTACAGATATTGATGCATTTAAATTAGCGTTAAATTGGAGAAAACAGTATTGCCTAGCAACTGAAGTGAACAAATTTTCGTAAACTATCAAGACTGCAATCAATTTAAAGTGATTCAAATAATATTTTTGGTTTCAAATGTACTTTAGTGGCCCTCTTTCATACCCTTAATAATGCCAGTTCACGAAAGGTAAAATTTAAGATAGTTGCAATGAAGGGAAATTAGCAGAACCGCTTTGCTTGATTATTTCGGGTTGTCATATTTGAAAAATCTGTATGGACACGTTAGTGTAGCAGATATTGTAATCAAAACATGTTAGGTCGATTCGTATTTGAGGAAAATGGATATCTATCCATGATCCAATGTAAGGTGAAACTTATAAAATATTTTCACAGTAAGAATCAATATCCACTAGCCTTTAAATGTAATACCTATTTTAATCGATACAGTTTCCATTCAAATTAAGAGAATACAGCTAAATTGAGATATGAGTAGGTTTTAAATTCGTTTGGATGTTTTGGAATTTGACAATTTATAAAATTTTGTTATTCTGTTATAAATCGCAAGATAATAGTTATTTACTTTTTTGCGTAATTGTCATCACACCATTCAGTCTAAATATTACATGACATTTTATAATTAGACCTTAGTCTGCTCTCGTCACAATTTGCCAAAGGCAAAAATGCTTCGAGTTTCATGCTTCGAGGACGCCAAGATGTTTTTGGTATACAAGATAAGGCGCCATCGAGCCAAATGTTTGTCACTGAAAGTTTATTAACAAAACACATGTCTTTAAACAAAACACATGTTTAACAAAAGAAGACACTTTTTGATCTGCTTCCTCAAGTTTAATTAAATTGTTATCGGAATAAAATAAGGAAAACACAAGGAAAAATGAGGTAAATATAAAAGCAAATTGGCGATTTTGCTGCTTGGGAGAATTTGCAATCTTTTGCAGCCTGCGCAGTTTTGCTTTTGACAAATTGCAATGGGCGCGGATTAAGATCTAGTCATTTTATACAATGATGTTTTTATTGGATTAATTAAAATATTGGAGGAAAACTAATATTTATTGAAATTAGAAAATAGACATGTTCTTTCTGTCTTACCTTTTAATCTTTTGCCCCCCACCCTCGTTGTTATTTATTAAAATTTCATCATTCAAAACATATTGTAAATATTTAAGAAAAAGACATATGGTTATATATATTTCCACATCTTTTTATGCATATATATAAATGTATTTACATAAATTAATGGCATTTTAGAAATGTAAATAAATGTATAAATGTGTTTTCGACATAGCTTATCCACTTTTAACTTCTTCAACATCTGTTTTAACTTATTCTGTCTGTTTTTTCGACTTTTTATAACTGCGAAGTATGCAAGTAAGTAGATAAAAATTCTTATCCTCAAATCGTTTGCAGATAATGGTATGATTCCTTGCTTTGTAATTATATATTTATATATTTCTTAATATAAAAATGGTATGTATTAAATTGGAACATTATAATTATGTTGATTTTGGCAATCTAATTATGGTATGCTTTAATGGGGAACATCTACATATTTCAATTTAGAAATATCGATGATAATACTCGAGAGAGTCTTTTTAAGCATTTAACGACATCTCTTTATAAAAATATTGGTTGAAAGTAAATATTTTCTTTTTAAGTATTTAAATCCTTTTGATTGATTATAAAATTCGAAATGACATTTTAAATATATATATATTTTAGAACTAAACAACTGGCAGATCTACCAAATATAGTTTAGAACCTAATAGCAAGCAGAAGTGCAAGAAAACGAATTGGCATTAATTCTCCCTATGTATGATAGTATACTGGAAACAATTCACATCATGAATTCAGGTGACCAATGGAAGTCTAACCCTGCAACCATTCGAACCTAAAGAGTCTGTGGATTTGATTATTTTTTTTAATGGCGTAAGGATCAATACTGGTGAAGCCGTGCAGAGTCTATAAAAGTCTAACCTAAAGAGTAACCCTGCAACCACTTTGTAACAATTCTCCTATTAGATTTGTCAAAATGAGTCGGAAAGCACAATATACATGAGTGTAAATAAAGGGACAGAATATTCACATGCCTATCACTTCTCGGATTCATCTCTTTATATATTTGGTGTTCCATGTCACACTAAGTGGACATTCTCCGTATCGTTCCAGAGTTTCCAAAAGGTTGCACAATCCCTTTTGACATGTGAACCTCATAAATGCATGTCTCCAAGGCCATACACGTGCTCCGCTCAATAAAAATGGAAAAGAATTCATCACCCAATACAATGTGTTTCGTATCAACAGCAGTGTAGTAAAGTCTGTGTAGTTATGTGTCATGCAATCAAATTGGCGGAATTTCGACTTCAAGAGCCCATATCAATGATGGTCCATGGAAAAATTCACACACTGACTCGGGTTGTTGCCTTAGAAATCAATTCAGCGGGAAAATTAGAAAATGCTGCAATTCTAACTCGTATTTTCCCGGAGATTTAACACTTTACATGATTTTCAATAAAGAAGCAACAGTTTTGCAATTGCCGCATTCAAAAATTCAAATTTTATTACTACCTGGAAGATTCCATGTCCCATATCTAATGTGTCGACTTTAACACATCGCTTAAAATCACTTAAATATTGATAATTTGTCATTGCAACAGCCAGAACCAATATAACAGCTTTTCCAGACACATTTTGTCTTATATAATAGGCCTTTATGTATAGCACCTTATGTGACTATTATGCACTATTATGTATAGCACCTTATGTGACTATTATGTATAGCACCTTATGTGACTATTATGTATAGCACCTTATGTGACTATTATGTATAGCACCTTATGTGACTATTATCTTATATATAGCACCTTATGTGACTATTATGTGTTACATAGCAGCTTTATTTGCGTATGCACGCAAGAACCAGTTTTACTGGTTCTTAAGTGTAATCTAGAAGGAAATTACATTGAAAATTTTTAAATGATAATGGCAATCAATAATAAATTACAAAGGCGAAGGAACTAACAGAAATATCTACTTCATTTTTCTGAGAACTGCCATATTTGATTTCAGAAAACATTATTCTAAAATAGCGGGGTTTTGTGTTAATACATGGTGGTAAAATAATCGTAATAATGCTTTCTAATATTCTGCGTGTTTACATTCAGAAATTAATAATGAAAAATATCGTTATCTTCTTAACTAGAAAAGAGCAACAGAGGCAACCTTGAAATGTGATCGTTTTAAACCACTTAAATTGAATAAGGAAATAACTATTTAATGGCTAAATTTAAATTTGTGAATCTATCTCATCTTAACCATCAAATATTGGCAAACACTAACTTAAACGTCCATAAATTTTTAGCGTTATCGTTAATCATTTAGTTACATCTTTAGTACTTTTGTATATTTTAGTATACCTATTCACCTCTAATTACACCTTTAGAAACGAACGAAACAAGTTTCAGATTTATTTTAAATTACATATCAATTCTTTTTAGTAACACTGTACAAAATAACGTAAGATCATAAGGGTAAAAAATATCTCCTTCCATACTTTAAGTTCAATTGCAAATTTTAGTGTGCAGTTGTCTCTTTTATCACAACAAGATTTTTTGTGTCTGAAATCCACTTTATTTCCCTTTAATTGTCTGATATATTAACCGAATGCCGTTCATAATTGATTACTGTTTTGGCCCATTCTAGGGCAGTAAAATTTTTTGTGAAATAAATTACATGCATTTAAATAAATGAAGAATTTTGATCATTTATCACGTCTAAATCTTTATAAAGTTATGTTTAGTCGAGAAATGATGTCATACTTACAATCAGATTGAGAGTCTAATCAATGTAACAAACTTTGTAAACGTCTGTTGTTTATCGAGTTCAATTCAGCTAATCATTTACCATGAAAGTCACTTCAATGCATTTACTAAAAACACAACTGAGATTTCAAGTTAAAAAGAATATGTTACATTTTAAATTAAAAACATATTTTTGATCCTAAATTTTATTAAAAGATTCTTTTATTCTACGGCAATAATTTAATTAAAATCTATTCAGGTAATTATATTTAAAGAAGCTTGCAATTGTTTTCACTAATTCTTCTCCACGAGCTTTCTCTTCAATTCAAATCGATATAAAAAGTTTATTTTCAACAATCTAATATAAATCTTGTTTCTTGACGAAACAATCATTTTTCTCCGAGAAGAAAATTTGTTCGGAATTTTTATATCTTAGATTGGTTATTTTTCTGATTTCACAAATACACATTAAAACACCTGAGCAAACTAAACTAACAGGGAAACAAAACTAGTATTCTTCTTTAGAATCACTTTCAACTTTTCCAACATGTGTTAGTGGATGATACTGATGCCCTTTTGGCGTTTCTTTTTCTCTTGTGTTTTGCAGGTCTATCGTGCGGAGACTGCTGACCCGGAGGGACCGCCAACAGCACTACAAGCAGCCAAGCTTCGCTGATTTTCCCTCGAATCAGCACCTCATGCGCCAGGTAGGAACTCAATATTTTTAAGATGTATTACATGTCTATTTTATAAGTTTTTTGAAATCATAAATATAAAATATTTAGTTTTAAGGATAGAACAATCTGAGAAAACAATATTTTTAATTTAATGAAAAGTAAACAATTACTGAATTTAAGTTTAAGCGCATAAAATTTAAATTAAATATTCAAGAATATTATAAGAGAATTCCAAGAAAGCGTGAATATTATAGGAACTGCTATAGGTATTTCCTTTGTGATTTAATGGGATTAAACTTTCCCATTTTGAAGTTCTGATAATTGTTAATTAGTATTAATTTAATTTGCCTAAATGTAGACATAGACATTAAGATATTCATGATTCATTAAAATGGGAAGCACGAAGAGGAACGGGGATTAACCTTAAAAAAAAAGGGAAACGGAACCAGCAAAAGCAATAATGATAGAGACTTGCAAGGAAATTACTATTATATTTTTATGACTGTTGACTAACTGTATTGTTTTTTCTATAATCTTGTTTAAAAAAAACGATTTTGAAAGAATTTTATTCCTAAAAATTTACTTTATAAATCCAAGACTGATAAGTACCTTTTATATTGTTATGCCTAAATAAACATTTATTTCTTAATAGCATTTACATATACTTGGCCATTCAGATGGTGATGAGAAGTAATGGGTTCCCACACGAACGTATACTTTGTATATTTGAATGTAAAGTAACTTCACTTTTAATCGGATGTTTTTGCATTTCTTAATCGCACATTTCTTTTTGTGAAGCACAAAAAAGTGTAAAACGGTATATTCGTTTTATGTATGTTTGTTCCATTGTAGAACACCTAAATGAAAAATAAATTTTGAAACAGACAATGAAATCTAATCTATTATTATATTAATTACAAATCAATTATCTAATTATTACTTTAAACTATTTTATATGTTAAAAGTGATCTTCATGCTTTTGAATTCATAATGCTTTCTCCTGTAAGTTTTCTTCTTCCTGTGTTATGTCTTCCAGATGCGTTTAGCATTTAGTAAGCATAGCGGGGAATCAGGTATTTATCGTTTTTCCTATATAATTGAATGTTTTACGTTTCGCGATTTCTATTCGAGGTAAGTTTATTTTCCTTCATCCATGCATAATTTAGTATTTATATTACATAGACTCTTTCTAGCATCACCATTGAACAAGGCAGAAAGAGAACACTCGCTTTCCACGTATGAACAGTGTTCATGAGAAATATAACTTTCAATACATATTTATGACAAAAAAAAAGTTTTTTCAAAGTGTCATTTTACATTGGAGGCACGAAACATAAGCTTGAATATAAAAATGAACGGTGTTATTCAGATAAGTAGTTGTTGACAATGATAATAGCGCATTTCGAAACGCAAGTAAGAGTACCGTAGAATGGCTAAATACATATGACCTAACTTCGTACTGCGAACAATACAGCGAATACTTAATTTTGAGTTTTCAACGATTATCTGAAATACCGACGTTCTGTACATCAATTAATTAGGATGTATTCTTATAAGAATGTCAAATATAGGGAAAAATTTAATTTGATCTGATTTGTCAGTGCTCAAATACAGCTCATTTTGTTTCGTTACTTTCATGTATATCGCATTTGCGCGCACAGCGTCCTTTTGCTGCAGAGGCATTTCGAGAAGACACTCTCTGGACTCGAAACTAAGTTAATCGATTAGAGAAATGGAATTAGAACTAAATGCATCACGTGTCAGTCACAACTCTAATTTTCAACAAGTAAAAGTGTTTCGAGCTATAAAAAAGAAAGAAAATATAAAATTTCGCATAGTATTTATTTGTGTTCATTTCAAAATTTCTTTTTTCGTTAATTTCAAAATACGCAATGCAAATTCTACTTATATAGCTAATATTCGATTTTGTAGGAAATATATGGAATACATGAAATAAAATGTTGAGAAAGAAAAGAGAGCAGAAAACCATTTGTTTCTGATGCACCAAATTCTACGATTGCTTAATAATTCCCAAAAAAACACACATATTCAACTTTTATAGAAAGTACGAACTAGATATAAATATGAAGAGATGATTTGTATGTATAGGTCAAATTAAATTAAAATTATTGCTGCTGTCGTGGATAAAATTATCTAATACGAGATTTATTTTACAGATGCCGGATCCCTACTTCCCCGGTGTGTTCTACATCTACGACGTGGAGGATGGCGTGTGGGAAAGACGGATCTTCGTTTAAAAAAACGTAAGTGCTTACCTCCATATGCTAGCGATTCATTTTAAGCTACAGGAAGATTCATTTTAAGCTACAGTAGTAATATTAAACAGCGAAATTCGCTTATTAGAAATTGAAATTAAAACAAGGAAATGTATACAAAGTAGTAAAAATTATATGTTACTTCATAAATAAGAATATTTTTGTATCTGTTTGTGTCATTTGACTATTGGAATTACTTCAGTAAGAACATTAATAAAGGAAAAGGAAAAAAATATTTAGATGCTTTATAATATTAGTCATCAGTCTTGATGTTGAATTTGTTGTCAGGTCATTCATCAAGCTCATTAACTCCGGTCATTAAATTTGATGAATTAAATTATTCAGATAAAAATAAAAAACGTAAATGATCACAAGATTTAAGCAATCTCTAGTTAATCCTCTAAAAATACTCCATTTTCTGAAAATTGCTATGATTTGCAATATTTGTAGAGTGGTGTTATTTTTTTTATTGGTAACAAAAAGAAATGTTACCATAAAAATTCGGTCTTCAAATTACAAAGAAAACGTTGATTCTTTTCGCTATACGAGAAAGATGCAATAAAATCGAGCAATTAGAAGGTGGAAAGGATTTTTGGAACACATAATACTTCTGCTGTATAAAGGTGGTCCGTTTGTCGCTCATTTTATTACAGAAAACAATGTGTGTGCGGAATCGCTCATTGCACTGTTTCACCCCTGTCTCCCTTACTGATTTTCATTCATCGACACTTTTCTAATACATTAATGGAAAATGTCCCTTCAAGTGTATTTTTTTTCCGAAATGAAATTCAAATTACCTAAAAAACAATTTGTCTTCTAAAACAAATTATCTCTTTACATTTCGAACAAAAATAATTTTGGTTTTCATTTCTTTTACAGGAAAGATGCCTACTCACGAGTGGATTTAAACATCAGGCCAGAATCTTTTTTCATTATTTTTTTTATATTATTAGTTATGTAGAATTTAAGTTTAGATTATAAGTTTCAAAATTTTATTACTGCAATGTTTTCGGTTGCTAGATTATTTTTACATATTACTGCAGCAAACTCATTCGGCGAGAAAATGAAACAACGAAATTTAGTATATTCAGACTGTAGATTTAAGTATATTTAGCTTTTAAGTATTTTTATCCTTATCTGTTAAGTAGTATTAGCATATTCAGCCAGTAAGAACTTTCAGATATTAACTTATGGTAGTTTTCAAAGTATTTTTATTCGATATTCTTATTAACAAATCTTATTTGAACATTTCAGACTCCTCTCCATCCCATGCATCAATACTTTCGACCAGATCCAGATATTTCAGCTAATCATTTCACTTCACGTCGCTCGCTCAAATGTGCAGTTCCATCTTTACTTATTTATTTAATTTGCTTTTTAATTTTCCTCCAATATTACTATTTTTACTACTGTTGCTCAGTTCATGCCTTTTCTTTTCATTTTTGCTTCCTTTTCTCCGATCTCTGTTTTCTCTTCCACAATATTCAGTCTTGATCAGATTGTTTTTCCACTTTAATTTCTGTAATTTTTTTCTATCCCGTCCATTGCTTCACTTCATGTCTCCTATTCTTCTGAATGTTCTTCGAATCCAAATGTTTTATTTCTTGATCCAATTCTGCTTCCGTCGTTTCACTTCTTCCTCACGCTCCAGCTGCTCTTCGTCTCCAATTGGTTTCTTTCTTCTCGAATTCTGCTTCCATTTCTTCAACTCTTTGCTGCTTCCTCATGTTCTCAGAAGTCTGCTCGTAGAATTATTTGAAATCTTGTCCTGCTTCCTATGTTTCTTCTCCTTTTCTTCTCCAGCTGCTTTGCATCTTTTAATAATAATGCCATCTGCAGCTTGCCATCCTTTTGCGAATGCCACTCTTAGATACCACTCTCAGCAAAACCAAAATGCCATCAGCATAAAACATCAGCAAGGCCAAAATGTCATCAGCATTTTACATTAGCAGTGCCAAATGCCATCAGCTTAAAACATCAGCAGGGCCAAAATGTCATCAGCATAAATAATCAGCAGGGCCAAAATGTCATCGGCATAAAATATCAGCGTAGTCGAGATTCTCATGAACTTTTTCTGGTAAACATCCCGGAAGTTTCAATAAACTGATAACGCTCTTTCAAAAAAAAAAAAAAAAAAAGTTTAAGGATGGAGAACGCGTTATGCATAATATTTGAATGCATCACTAGCACGGGTACCGTGGGTTAACAGTTTCTCTAGGTGACTTTGTATTTTCAAAATACAAAGTCAACTTACAGAGTGTTATTTACCAAAAAGAAATACAAGGATTAGATAGCTGTTTGCAGAGGAAGCTTGGTATCCTGAATTATTTATAACTTGAACGAATTTCTTCAAAAATCATATGAATAAAAAAAAATCGATGAATATTTTAAATAGCTAAAAAGAAAGTAAACCATATGATAATTAATTTTGGCCTTAATTTCCTACGGTTTAAACAAAATTATTTTTGACTGTATTGAATGATTATATTATTTTGTTAGATAAAATACTATAGATGTTATCATAAACATTAAAAATTGATTTATTTGATTAAAGAAATACTAGAATTTTTTCGTTAGATTCAATTTCGTTTATTTTCTTTTTCATGTCACATTAATTCATTAAAATATTTTATATTAAAGCATTCGCACATAAAACTGACTATACTCTTATTGATTTAAACTGAATTAATTTTAAAATGACAAAATGGATGAATTTAAGTCAGTTTTTGAAGTGAAATATTTTTCAATTACTACAAAGGCTCTCCCTTAGTCCAGTCGAAATGTCGTTAAAAATATCGAAAATGCAAGAAATTCATAAACTGCAAATTAATCGGTATAGGTTTTTGTATTGACCATCCAAAACAGACCGCTCTGTTCGGTCCTGGATATCGGTGGGAAAGACATGAAATAAAATAAAAACCATTTAATAAAAAATTAAATGTTTAAATAAAAGCTATTATTGCTAAAGAAAAATGTCAAAATGAAAATTATAAATTCAAAGAAATCTATACAGCAAGCACTATACGTATGTATTTTTAATAATTGTGCTGTATTGCACAAAGCTTAATGCTTTAAAATTAATTAAAAAGATAAATTACGAATTTTAACGACTATTTCTTTTCGTCCAACGTATACTTATAGAAAATTCCCCAATTTCACTCGAACTGAAAACAACAATAATAACAACTTTATATATGTACATTTCTTTTAAAATTTACTTATTTCTTCTTTATTTTTATATTTTTAGGTTTTCTTTATAAACTCTTTTAATACCTGTAACTGTTCCAGTTAAACTTTTCTTTCCGAATTAGCGGCCCATTTTGTTTAAAATAAAGTTATTGTAATAATAGTTTTATTTGAAATAAAATAGATGTATTGTCATAACAAATATTTATAATTTAATTTTAAAGAACCTAGAAAAGTATATTCAAGAAATGTATGAATACCAAATTATTTTAAGAAATTAAATTTGATTTTTCTACTACGGTGTTTAAATGTAAAATTTTTAACTATTCCTTTTACTTTAGCCCCCAAAACTCGATGCTAAATACTTAAATCCCTCTTCTCTTATTCGATCAAATATCCAGCAATTAATATCACTGTATTACTCTGTTCTTAACTAATCCAGCAAATTAAACCAATAAGCTTAAGCATTTTCTTAAGACAAAAACACTGAAACGGGACTATCAGAGAAATGTGAAGAAATGAAAAAACGTTTTCTTTTAAATATTGAAAATTCTGTAAAGAAATTTTTAAAAATACACCCAAACCTATTATAAAATTAATATTATTTGATGTCCCACCACGTTTCCATCTCAGTGTTTAATGCTGGTCACCAAGTTTCCTCTGCAGGGATTGCGAAAAGGTGGGAGGGGGGCGAGGAACGATGGTAGCCCACCTCCTCGTGGTGTTCCTCGGGCAACGCTCTGGCGAAAGTCAGAAGTGGCAAAGAGGCTACCCGTTAAGCACCAATCCATGCTTGAAAACATGTGAATATCATTTTCATTTTCTTGCATACGAAACATAAAATGAGAAAAAATATTGTAATGCATGAGAAATTCGAAATGGAGATTTCAACGCATAATTAAAATGTAAAAAACACATTTTTAGAAGTTAAACTGTATATTTAGTTTCACCACTGTTTTTCCACTACGGCGTCAGAATGAAAGTGAGGGGATATTTCCTTTTTATGTTATTAATTGTTAGGTGTACGTTCTGGTAATAGTTCGCATCTTCATTTGTTTTCAACTGTATTTCTAATTTTCAATTCAAAATTATTCTTTATATTCATATCTTTGTTTTTGTTTTAAAAAATTATTATAGTTGGACTTTTTGGAAAGTGTTTGTTATTGGTGGAACGAATCTCTTTGTTAGAAAATAAACAATTGTCCGTATTCAGGTCGTATAGCAAAAGTCTTTATTCAATTCGAAAAGTAAATTCATCCAATTTGGAGAAATTCTTGCAAATGTATTGGGTTAATTGGTTTTGATGATCTTAAAGAACAAGAAGACATTGATTTCTACTTGTAAAGAGTCAATTATTAGAAGAGATGCAATTATTATATAGAAAATGATGGAATGGGAGTCCTATATGCAATCTAGCATTAGCATCTGATGAATTATTGGTTATATTATACACAGTCTGCAAATACGGCTGTTATTTTTACTGTTCATTCTCTCTTTTTGAAATCATTTACGCTTTTTCGCATGCAGAGTTTGCCTCTCATTTTGTCAAAAACGAGGTAGAGGAAAGAAAAATGATGGAGAAGTATGAATTTACTATTTGGGTGGACTCAAATTATTAGTGGAATTAGGAAGCATAACAACGTCTCATTTTTCTGTGTATCACCCCTTAGTGAAATAGAATTGTTAAGTGCTTTTGTCAGGATAATGAAGCGAACATTACACATCCAGAAAAGAAGATTGTTGGTAGCTTTGAAGAGTTTATTGTAGTGCCAAGCGGAATATTGATAAACTTTGTGCAAATACAGATTTATATTACAACACGACTAACAAATGAAAAACATGAAGAGAACCAATAAGTGATTACTTAATCAATATGTTTCTTCGTACTTTTGAAAGGAGTAATTTATTCATTAAAGAAAAGTAAAAGAAGAGAATTTCTGAAATATAAAGACAAAAAAATTACAAGAATAAAAAATAAGGCCAAAATTTATTAGTTACACCATTAGATAAGTAATTTTTAGTACATCTTAATTTGTTTTAAAGTTAAAATAATTGAACAGTTTTTAAAAAAATTGTATTATAGAAATCCTATATTTAGTAACAAATGTGGGTTATGAGCTAATAGATAGATTTTTGAATGTATAAATTGACAATATTTTTTAAGATTCTATATATTTAAATATTTTGAAATTTAATTTAAAATTTAAAATTGTACATTGAAGAATTTATGATATATGCACTATATTTTTATATATAAAGCAAGGACTGAATCTAAAAATTAATTATTTTTCTCTCAATTATAAAATAAAGGATCATCAATGAATTTTAATTTTAATTTTAAATTTAAAAGATTTTTTTTCCGAATTCATTCAATTTTCTGATTTCAAATAATTAAGTTTATAAAAAAATGTTTATAACTTATTCTACTCTTTCATATTTTCATATTAAAAGTAATCCACACTGAAAAAACTTTTTATTCATGGTTATTGCAATTTGAATAATTTTGTTGTTAATGATTTAAAGATATTTGATTAGTGTTTTTTCGGTATTTTCCTGTCTGTTAAAATGATTTTATTATACGTACTTTATTACCTCAGATTTAAATTAATTTGGATAAGATTGATTTTCAATAGGATATTTTAATGTCATTAAAAGAAATATACATTGATTGCTATTTACAAGGATATCTTGTACTATAGTGTGTTACTGTAAATAGTATATTGTTGCAAAGTTATGGAGAATAAAATTAAATCTTTTTTTGTTCAATTTGATTAAATCAATTTAATATATTAGTTTGTGATGTCTTTTGTTTTAAGTTTCAGATTTGCTACGACGAATATTCGAATTGTTGTACTGTTTTCAAATAATTGAAAACTGCTCTGTTTTGTGTAATTAAATATTTGTGCCTGGAATCGAGAAAATTCATTTGCATTCATGATTTCAAACGAAATGTTACCTTTACATGCTTTTTTATTGTAATGTCGTGAGAATTCTATGCATAGTTGCTTTTGCTTTGCAAAATTTTTATGCAACTACGTATTAATAATAAAAAAATGTGTCCATGTACTTTATTTTTGATGAAAATTTTGTCCTTTTAAATTTACATGATCAAACACGATTCTAACAGTAACACAATAAATACCAAAAAGATTACATTAATTTTGATTTTATTTTTAACTTGGTACCTCGATGCCACATTTGTAGTCTCTTAAGTTTTTTATATCTTTTATATCAAAAGCTCTGACTTATTCTAACCGAGTTGTGAAAAATATGAAAAGTGAAACAAATAAAGAAATGCAATTACTTTAGTTTAAGATATTGAATTGACCATCAAAAATAGATCGCAATGTTCGGCCCAGGATATCGATGGGAAAACTGTTATATCAGTTCTTGGCTTTAAGCAAAAAACTTAATCAGTCATATCAATTCTTTGCTTTCGTATTAAGTAAAATACTTTAATACGAAAGAAAACATTGAAAATGAAAATCATACATTCAAAAATATCTGTGTACCACCACTTATACATAAGAATATTTCATAAATTTATTATATTTAATAAAGTTGAATTAATTAAAAATAATGAAAAATATCTATGAAAAATCTATCAACTATTTCTTTTTTTCTGCATCACATATTTAATGAAATTCCAAAAATTTCACTCTCACTGAAAACAACGAATAATAATAAATTTCTAAAAGCACGCCTCTTTTTTTAAAAATAATGCTTAACACTAGAATCTATTTCAGTGTTTTTTGGAGGGTTTATTTTATAATTTTTTTTTAAATACCTTTAATTTTTTAGCTAAATTTTTCTCCCAAATTAATAGCCCATTCTTTAAAAATTAAGTTATTGTAGCAATTGTTTTATCCCTAATAAAGAATATATATTGTTATAATGATTCCTTACTATCTTGTTCTGAAAAAATTAGAAGTGAATGTTCAAAAATAGTTAGAATATAAAATTTAAAAAATTAAATGTGTTTTTTAGTACATAAAGTACTCAGATATACAAGGTTTAATTATTCTATGAACTATTAAACCCCAAAATTGGTGCTAAATTTTTTAACCCCTCTCTTATCCAATCAAATATCCGGCAAATACAATACAATACAAATACCACTTTATTTGATCATCAATTCAAATTAAACCAATGGGCTATTTCTCCCTCCGACAAAGTACAATTTGACTGACTTCCCGGGAAGTGTAAATAAATCCCAAAGCGTGTAATTTTGAATATTAAAAATTCTTCCCGAAATTTAAAAAATATACGTCAGTCTCGATTATTAAATCGATATCATTGACAACTCGTCAAGTTTCCATTTCAGAGGTTAATGCTGGTCACCAAGTTCCCTCTGCAGGGATTGAGAAAGGGGGGTGGGTGGTAGGTAGGGCAAGGAACGACGGCAGCCCACCGCCTCGTGGTGTTCCTCGGGCAACACTCTGGCTTATATCAGCAGTGGCAAAGAGGCTGTCCATTGAACAACAATCCGTGCTTGAAAAAATATATATATCATTTTCTAATTCTTGCCTTCGATGTATGTGGAGAGAAGGTAATGAAATTCTCAAAATCTTTGAACGCGTGATTTTGACACATCCCTAAAATCTGAAAAACACGTTTTTGTTATTGAAACTGTGTGTCTCATTTTATCCATAAAGGGAATTGGGTATTCCTTTGTGTATTAATAATTGTTTTATTTTGTGCAATGGTGATATTTCCCATCTTCAAATAAAGAATTATTAATTTTCCACTTTGTTTCTAATATTCTTGGTTTTTTCCACTTTCTTTCTTGTTTGTTTCGATTTCAAATTACTTCTTGATATTCATTTATAATATCCTGTTTTTAAATACGGTAGAATTTGTTTGAAAGTGCTTGCCATCTTTATTACTAAACTCTTTGTTAGAAAATCATCAAACATTGGAACAAAGTCGTATGGCAAAATATTTTATTTTATTTGTAAAGTAAATGACTGGAACTCGGAAAATACTTGTAAAACTACTTGATTGATTGGTTGTGAAGAATTCAAAGAACCAAAAGATATGGATTCCCTACTTGTTATGGTCTATTAATAGAAAAAATTTAATTAACAGATAGAAATTAAAGAAACAATTATCGTAAACGCAATGTAGCTTTAGCAAGTGACAAGTTATTGAATATGTTGTGAAAATATTTTAATTCCGCTATGATTGTTACATGTAATCATTTATCCTTTGGATGAAAGACAGCAAAAATGGACTGAGAGGGCTGCTTCAAAGTAAACAACAAACATACAATTTCCATCTGTGTTCATTCTCACGTCATAAAATAAGTTTCGATTCTGCTTGAATGTAATAATATTTCTTTTACGCTCGCAGGCTTTTAAAAATACTTTGTCCCAATCTATATAAGTTTTTTTAAAAAAAATTTCGTTAGCGCAATAATTTTTTCTTTTCTAGAATTTCTCAATAGATAAAATTTTAATTTTAAACTTTATTCAGTTTAGAATAAGAACGCTCCCCCCTCCAAATATATAAATACTTCATTCTTATCCGATTTCTAAAATAGTTTCCCATTGTATTATATAACTTTTTATTTGATATGCAAATGGAAAAGTATATATATACTCTTATTCATTCAGACAACACATTTTTTTCCCGGACATCAATAATCACAAAAAGGATAAAAATAAAATTGATCGAAAGAAAGTTGTTTTCTGAAGAATCAGGCAGATGTAAAAAGTGAAACAGGTCAAATATTGAAATGAAAGTTTACATGGTATCATATAAGGCGTTTTATCCTCAACTTCCAATAATTTATAGTTAAGTGACAAACTTGAAAATTTTCAGATTATCCCCATCAAAGAATGATAATATATTGTGTAAGAGTTAGAACAAATTATTTGCAAACTATACGCAGCATAATTTTGTCCAAATACTAATATAAAGTAGGTTGTAGCAGTTGCAGTACTCTCTCTTCTCTTTTGGAAAATAATGGGAATGCCTTATTAGGTACGCATCCCATAGCACAGTTGCGATTGTAAATAAGGAGATAACATGCTTTTCTGTTAAGATGTGAGCGGGTTAATGACTCGTCTTATCTTTTCTGATTTGTTTGTTTTGTGTGAAATGTCATCATTAAAGAAATATTTCTGAAAATATACATCCCGTTGCTTCGATAGCTCGGATCGTAATGATCTTCATTTCAATACAAGGTTAGATTTAAAAAGCAACATATTATAGCACATGTTTTACTTTCTCATATATCTTTTATGGAAAAAGTATTAAAATTGCCAAAACAACAAAAGAAGTGCGAACTGGAGATTTCGATAAGTCTCTTCGTTTCAGATCTTCAGTTCAGTTCGGAAAAACCTATTTTTAGTATTATTCCTGTCTGTCTGTGATAGGGATGATTCTAAAACGCCTTGATTTGAACGGGAGAAATTAGAAAACTTACATTAAGTTTATAAATTTGATTTTGATGTACCCCTCACTCCACACCAGCTTTTAACAGACGAATTAAAAATCACCAAAAATCACCTGACAGATTAACTAAAAATACTTAATACGCATAACGGTTAATATTTCGTAACTATTGTTCGTCAGTACCATGCAATTCATTGACTATCTTAAAGAAAGATACTGATCAATTTTAACTCGGTATCTTTACGATATTCTGCAGCAATTAGAATATCGAATAATATCGTGGAAATATCGAACCATAATAAGTTCATGCAAGAAATGAATCATACTGATAGTAAATTAATTGGATTTATTAATAAGCCAAATCAAATGCATTATCTAATATTAAAAAAAAGGAAGATTGATTGTATTTTGATATTGTGCGGTGCAAATAGATTTGAATCAATATTTGTTCTAAGTCAGAAAGTGCTATTTTTTGAGAATATTAAATTAGTTTGAAACTAATGTGCATATTTTTCTTTTGCGCATTTCACTTTTGTTTTCAGATAAATATACACGTGAATTTTCCATTCATTTCATAGTTTCAAAAGTTACAGATCCGAAAGAAAAAGTAATTATTTCATTTATTTTAAATACACACACACAAAAAAAACTTTGAGCGCTTTAAGTTTAATAATTATTGATTTTTGATAGAATTTAAAATAACTAATGTGTTTTATTTAGAATAAATTGTGCATTGATTTGTATTTTAAGCTTATTTTGAAACAAAAAATTACATGCTTGATGGATATAAAATTCAAGAATCCTAATTTTTCACAGTAAAAGCTTTATTTTCGAGGACTCAGATAAAAATATCAGATGTTAAAAAATGTTTTGATTTTTCAAGACTGCTTCGCCAATCCGATTTATAAAAAGATGCCTCCAGGCAAAAGAAAGGGAACGAAAAAGGACGGAAAATTGAAGCAGGATTAAATAAATTGCAAACAAAGCAATATTCGAAAAATATTTCGTATTTGTTCCTTAGAGCTATTTTGCGCTATTTGTCACAGAACAATATTTTTCAGCCATGAGAAATTTCGATGCTACAGCGCCCCCCTCCCTTTCTGATTTCTTCATTTATTCCAAAGGATGAAATTTACAAATAAAACTCCGTTTCCCTTCTAAAGACAGAAAAAAACTCTGCTCCGGATGAAATTGGCATTAGTACTTTTATTATGAGACTTGCGAGACCTACTCAGTGAAGACTTGTTACAGTATAATTTCCTTTTTTGTCTTGTTTCAATCTTTTGTTTATATATCGCTTTTATGTTTTATCCGAACCTCAAAGAAATGGCTGAAAGTAAGGGGAAAATATGATTGTGCGGAGAAGTGTGGACAGTGTAGCTAATGTAATTTAAATCTACATAATTGTGTTTTGCATTATTAATCGAGTAGTGTCAATTTGTTATTGAGTAGTAAATCGTTACGCAGCGGTTTGTCAATGACATGAACGAAATTTTTCTTATTCATTTTTTATGCAGTCAATGATGTCACTATCTTATATAATGAAACGAAATATGTTTTCTTGTTTTTTTTCTAAGTATGTGAATATCATCAAAGCACATTTTTTCATAATTTTTTTAAGCCGAATTATATTTTCCTTTCTTGGGTTTCCATTCATTTTATTATACTAAAATTTTTTCAATGATTGATATTTGTAAATATAATTCAATTTTTTAATACCTTTTTTAATGAGTTGCGTTTTTCATGTGTGAGTAATTTTAAACTAATTTCTGCATTTTTTTCAAATGCTATTTAATCATATATATTCAGAGTAGTATAGTAATTAGATATAGAAACTTCTGTTTCAATTATAAGCATACTTTTTTTAAAAAAAATCTAGTTTTCAAATAATATCAACGACATTTTGAAATACATTTCCTTTATTCTTCTTCGTACAAAGAAGCATTAATCTCAATTTAAATTGATTTAAAAGTCTTGTTTTGAAAATGTTCTTTTGGGAAATTTATTTATTCAATTAAAATTCAATCATAGACACATTAGCATTGATCGCCTTAACATCTGGTACAAGTTTAAATGTTGGAAAGAATCAACATTTGACAAATAATTCTAAAGAATTTTCGGAAAGAATCGTTTTACAATAAGTTTCAGAAAAATAGAAATTACAGCGGAAGTTTTAAAAAATTGGATAGTAACATTTTCGCTTATCATTCGAATTTTGTGTGACTGATATCGTGACCAAAGATCATTTTCCTTAATCACATCTAAAAAACCGAAAACATTATTTTGTTGGAACATTTTCTTATAAACAGCGGCACTGGATTTAGTTGTCTGATTATATAATTATTATTTACGTTTCCTTTAGTTCAAAGGTACGTATAGTCAAGCAGCATTTATCTTTTGGCTTCCAAGCATTATTTCTTTAAAAAAAAGTAAAAACTTATAAAAGAATCCTGAAAAATACAATAAAATATCTGCTTAACGATCAAACAGACATTTGATTTTGACCGAAAGATAGGAGTTTCATCCTATTAAGCTTCAAAGAAACTAATTTCTGCGACTTTGCGATTTTCAATAAAACAGAGGGGACGAAAGAAAGAGAGAAGAAAAAGTACATATATTTAAAAATTACATTGAATTTCATGGCTAATCGGGTTAGTTGGTTGGTTCTCTTGTGCGTATTGGCGCATGGGCCATATATGGCCACGATGCGTCTAGAAAATGGTAGGATTATAAGAACATACGGTTAAAAAAAGTAAAAGCAAGCAGCACAAGATAATAACAAATAAAATACGATAATGCCAAATGGAAGGATATTTTTTTGTTGTTGAAATTTCAGTAGATGAAAAATAAAATAATTCAAAAACAGGAGAATGCGGGAACAGTGATGAAAATATATCTTATCTATACTTATAATAAAGCTCAATGTGTATGTGTCTTTGAGATCTAGAAGCCAGATCGTTCGACCCATAGCTACCAGATTTGGCACGTATTTACCTTGAAGGATGGGAATGTGCACCTCGGAGCAAGTTTTTTTTTTCATTTTTGATAAGGATTTTAATTAATTAAAAATTAAGTGATATTTTGGCATTTATTCGCTATAACTTCCGAAAATATTACAGCCCAAACCTGATTTTTACATCATACTGAAGATAAAAAAAAATTATCTTTTTAATGAAACTAATGTTTTAATCAATAAATTAAACTTCTATTTTTAATGTATTTAAAAAATAATTTAATCATATTTTTAATTAATTAATTTCGTATAAGATAAAAATAAAATTTAACTTGCACGTGCACACTACGTGTGAAAGAGGGAAAAATTAGTTTTTATCAACATGTTGCCACCATATTAACAAAAGCTCAAGTAAAAAAATAAATCAATTTTTATTGCAAATTAAACATATAAAAATGTAATTTTCAGCACGTGTCTGTAAGAAATGAAGTAAATCTATCTATACTTATAATAAAGCTCAATGTGTGTATGTGTGTGTGTTGGCGCTAAAGAGGTCAGACCATTTGACTTACAGCTACTAAATTTGGTACATGTATAACTTGGAAGTCGAGAATGTGCACCTGGGGTCCCTTTTTAAAAATTTTTAATTAGAATTTTAATTATTAATTAAAAATTAACTTTACCGCCAAAAATTCTTTTCATTTTCCCCACCGTGAAATGAGTGAGGCTTCAGTTTTTTTTCCAACACTAATGAGGCTAGGGTTAACATTTTTCGGCCGATTATTTCAAACGATTCTGTTTATTTTCTTAATGTTTGATGCATTTAAAATTAAACATTGTTAATTAATTGATCTTTCAGATTCATTCTGAAGTACTTTTGAATTAAAATAACACAGAATAAAGGAAATTAAAAATTTCTAATCTACATAGCGTTACCCCAACTGGCTTAGAAAAATTCACGTATTTGCGTTACCGTAACTGGAGTTGGAAATTCACGCACGCGCATTGTATTCTGATTGTTTACTTCTGTTTTCAAAGGAAGTGGAATTATTTTTAGTTTAGATGTTTGCTTTTGTAATTAAATTGTATTTATGTTAGTTCAACTTCATCGCTTTTTAAGTAATTTTTTTAACCTGTTCTTGATCGATTATTTTAAACGATTCTGTTTATTTTCTTAGTGATTGATATATTTCAAATTAAATATTGTTAATTAATAGACCTGCTCATGATGAATCTGAAAAAATTTTGTTGCCAAATTCTTGAGATATTACATAAATTAAGAAAGATATTCTTCAGTGCCCATAAGGTTTAAATGCTCAGTGACTCTGTTTTCATTAATCATATTACAAAAAAAAAAAAAATGCTTTTTTTCAATAAAAAAAAATTATTATATTAATTGCAGATTAATCCTTTCCACTTCAATTTAAAGCATAAATACTACGGGAGCTAACAGAAAATTAGAGAGATACAGATTACGTTATGACTGAAGGCTTTTATAATATTATGAGTTAATTGAAATTTGAAGTTTTAAAAGATTTTAATGAAGAAGCTATAAAAGCAAGAGTTACGTAAAATATTTAATTATTAAAATTTTAACGTGCATTAAGATTGGCGAACCGGCTGGTCAACAAAGGCGGCTAGTATAAAATATAAATAACAATTATCTTCTGCTGTCATAAATTTCAAGTTATCATGTGAGAGCATTATCATTTTTAAGTCATTGTTTGGCTTAATTAAATTAAATCAATAACCAGTTTAAACTGGTTCGAAACAATCACGTGACTATCAGATTACGCATGCGTCGATATTTAGAAAAATGATGGGTTTTTTTCTTTCGCAAAATCGGCCGAGCTCCCCAACTTTTGCCTCAAGGGCAGTTTATTTTTTATTTTTACGAAAATCTGGTTAAAATTGCATCGAAATGATCACGTGGCTACTGTATAGTACAATCGTTAATTTTTAGAAAAGCAAGATTTTTCTTTTTTACATCTTAAAATCTTTCGAGCTTCAAAGCTCTTTTTTTCTATTTAGAAAATTGAAAATGAAAGTTTAAAATAATTATATTATTATTATAATTATAATATATATGTATATATACACTTTTCGATATCTCCCCTCCATATTTCGTGTCGATTTCCGTTTTCCTCTTTGTGCTTCTTCCTACGATAAGTTCTTATGATCCTGCCCTTTATTGGTCAGACATGAGAAGCGGGTACATGGCGGATATTCTTGCCAAGTTATAAATTTTTGTTTTAGGTTTATACCGGTAAGTTGCCAAATGTAACAAACTTCTTTATCATTTTATCATTTTCTATTAACCCTAAAAGCGAAAAATTGATACCTCCAAAGCTATAAATCGCCAATTTTCTGCCCGTGCATTTTGTGGCTACAAAAGCCTCAAATCAAAACAACATCATGTTCTTACATAATAATATAAATTCTAAAAAATAACAGCAAGATAAAATTTTCGATAATCTTTTACAATATATTTACAATATCAATTATAATGCATTATTAATTCAATAAATCAGAATAATTTAAGGCAAACATGTTTTAATGTACACCCTTTACATTCAGGGCTAGTTTATAAAACATTTATAATATAATAAACATTAATAATTAAAATGGTTTAAATGACGTAAATAATTATATTTTATGTAACTTGAGTCAATAAATGCTCTAGTAAATTAAGAATGTTTAGCTTTTATCTAGATCCTCTACTCTGCGAATCATATTTAACCAAATATTCTTGAGACACTAATATTTTAAATAAAAAGAGTTGAACTGCAATTAATTACATCAGCTACTAAAACTGACTGATTTATGGAAATTTGAATACCACTATTCAATAAAAACGGGCGTTTTAAGATCACTTTATCAAATCCGCCCCAAAGATGATTCCCAAATCAGCTCCTAGGGCTTCTCAAGACTGATTGGCCTAAGATTATGAAAATGCTTATTGTTCTATACTATTCTATTCAAAACTTCATAAATCGAGCAGATTCGATAGCATAATACAGAAATGTTCATATATTTATTTAAAAGTTGAAGTGCCATGAATATTTGGCAGAATATCAAGGTCTGTAAAAATTTAGATTTTATACTTTTTTAAGTATATTTATAGGCCGAAACAAAACAAAATGTTATTATTCACGATATTTAAATTTTTTGAAAGCAAAAAAAAAAACTAAGTTTCAAGAAGAAACTAAGAAAATTTTGTTGAAATATCCTTGAGATATTACATAAATTATGAAAGATATTCTTCAGTGCACAAAAGGTTTAAATGCTCAGTGTCTAATTTTTCAGTACTCATAAATAAAAGAAATGCTTTGTTTCAGTAAAAAAGGTTTTTATATTAATTGCAGTTTAAAAATTTCCACTTCAATTTAAAGTATAACGGGAGCTAACAGAAAATTAGAGAGATACATATTACGTTATGGCTGAAGGCCTTTATAATATTATGAGTGAATTATATGAGTGATCAAAATTTGGAGCCTTAAAATATTTTGATGAAGAAGTTAATAAAATAGGAATTGCATAAAATATTTAATTATTAAAATTTCAACGAGCTTTATTGGGTTTGTCTGTACTGAATTTACTGATATAAAATGTAACTTGATATTTATATTTAATTACAAATAACTGGATGCAGTGATTTCATTGACCAATATTATATCAAAAACGTGCAGTTTTTAAAGCAATATATATCTTTTAAAACAAATCTATACTTTACATGAAATAAGTCAGCAATTAAAAAAATGCTTAACTTTACGTGATATAGAATCCAAAATTTCATTACTTTTTAATTCAGAAAATACACACACACCACACACACACACACACACACACACACACACACACACTCACACACACACACACACACACACACACACTCTCACACACACACACACACACACACACACACACACACACACACACACAC
>JAPMOR010027630.1:0-11952 GCA_026543865.1 Argiope aurantia
TATAACGATTCATTTATTGCAAAGTTTGAAAGAAACATTTGATCGTACGTTTTTCTTGTAAGTTTCTAAAGAGCAATTAATATTAGAGTGGTAACTAAGCTGGAAAATATTTGTAAATATATTGGCTTACCTCAACAGTAAAAATATTAAATGAATTGTTTTTTTTTCAATATTTAAACTCGAATAAAACATTTTCGATGCGATTTAAATTCTCATTCTCCTAATTATAGGATTCATTTCTTTTAAACATGAAATCTCCATGACCAATTATCCTACTTCATGATCTACGAGAGCAATTTGTATGAGATATATTAAATATTTTGACACCAAAATTTGTGGATTGTGAGCATACTTGGAAGCGTCTTCGTTTCTAGCTTGATAAACAATCGTTCGATCCCTGCTGATGATGAGAAGCTTGCTCATGAGGGCTGTGATTGTATGAACAAGTGATGAACTGAAGCAGGAGATATTATTTTTCTTTAGATTTTTCGTCAATGGCCATTTCTCTTTCGCATTCAACAACCCTCGATGGAGATATAAAACTATCTTGTATAGTTTCCGAATATAAAAGATTAATTTGTCAAAAAGTAAAATTACAACTTTTGGACTCTTGAAATATGTTATCAATACAAAACGCAGCAGTGTGAAGTTGCACATTCGCACTAAAAAGAGAAGGTATGAAATGAGGACTCTAAATAATTTCACCTGAAAGCGATGAATACAAACCTATTTTCAACATAATGAATAATACAAACCTGTTATGAACATAATGATTAATTTTCTGCAGTTCTTATTTCATTCCTCCCTACAATTCTAACAATCAAATCTATGGACTTGATTGTTTTTAATTCTTTAAACTTCGTCAAATTTATAGAGAGGGCAAAGAACAACATCTGTAATTGTTGCAAAATTTGTAAATATATTTTCTCATCTGAATAGTAAGAAAACCAAATAATTTTTTTAAAACTTTTAAACAAGAATAGAGGAATTTTGGTATGAATTAGTTTCTCATATAATTAATTATATGATTCTTCGGTTGAAACATAAAATCATCTCAATGACGTAAAGGTAATTATCTGAAATCATGATTTACATGAGCGATTTGGATGAGAAGTATTAAATGTTTTTGTATCAAAACACGTGAATTTTGAGTTCAGTTGGAGGTATATTCGCTTCTAGTTTGATGAGCAAAAATTATATCCCTGCTGATAATGAAACGATTTCTTATGAGTATTGTGATTGTACGTTCTATTTGGAGAGGAGAAAATTTTTAATTTCTGTTAAAAAGGATTTCTCTTTAACGCTTTCTTCTGAATAATTAATCCAGATCGGAATGTAACGCATGGTCAGAGGTACAAAACTATCTTTCAGGATTATCTGATATAAAATGTTCTTTTTTCAAAAATATTTAATTTTTATAACTAGAAAATTTGAACTCTGAAAATATTTTATACAAAACTCGGCAGTGTTAATCAGTGCTTTCGCATTCAAATGGGGAATATATGAGAGAATTCAATAAATAATTTCCCCAAAAAATTATTGAAATACACATAACTTTTCACCATTAATAACTAATTTTATACAACTTTAATTTTATTTTCCAATACTACCAATTCAAAGAAACAAGTTTTTAAAAACCTTAATTTGTAAATTTCATAAACTTTTCCTTTGTATGAAAATTATAGAGATGGCGAAGAATATTTTCCCTTCTATCTCTAATGATTCTGAATTTGATAAGAATTAACATTCAAATTTAAAGTCTTTAGCATTAAAATTTCAATTTTGAAATTCAAATATAGAGATAAAAAAGAATGGTTGAGTTCTTTCCAAATTTTATGCGTTGATAGGGAAATTTTTGACACGAAGTTAGATATTTTCTTCTATATGGTTTGTGATATAAAGTAATAAACAGTAGTATGTGAACTAAGTTTATTCATATCTGTAGAATTCATTGAGATGTTTGCTAAGCTGAGAAGTATTAATATGGAGTTATTTGATCTGTTTCTTGAATTTTTTAACAAGTATAAAACATTTTTGTTATCAATAACTTTCTCCTACCAATATTATAGGGTTATTTCGGTTGAAATCGTAAGACTTCTGAATCACCAAATGGTCTTCATTATTTAAGTGAATAATTTGGATGAGAGATATTAAATTTATTTGTCTCGAAACAATTCCATTATTACAATATCTAGCAGTATTTCTGATTCTAATCTGATGCTTGAAAGTTCGATCCTAGCTTCTGATGATAAAACAAGTCCCGCGTCTTTTTCTATGAAGTAGCGAAAACTTTATTTTAATAATAAATGATTATTTGTATTCCAGATTAAAATAATTCTTTTAAAATACTTTCCAGAAAATGCAAATTTCAATTTTTGAAATATGTAGCTATTATTTAAATAATTTTTAAATATTCAGTTGATAAGATTACTTATTATTTTTAAAATGGACATAAGGAAAAGGAATTCGGTTCTTACCATGCGACCGTTCTTTCTGCGTCAATGTAAGAAACTCTAATTTATTTTGTGCAAAACTATATTAAGTGTTTTAATAACATCTGAAATCGTTTTCAAAATGACTGATTTTTTTCTTCTATAGCATAAAAAAAAATCAAAAAATCTTTACATAGATTTTATAGGAACGTTATTATTTAGTACTGTAAAAAGAGAAATCAAAGTTTTTCTTAAGAAATTTTATATAACTATTCTTTAAATTCAAGAGGTGTTATAGTGAAATCCATTGTATAAATTAATGTGGTTGTTATAGAAAGCAAGTTTTGAAAGGATGGGAAAAATTAAATATATTCGAAATCTAGTTTTCTTTTAAATGGAAATTTATGAGCTGATGTTAGAAATATCTAGATTTGATTCCCTATTGAGAATTTCATATTTCAATGGTTGCTCCTTAATTTTCAAGAAAATAGTTTTTTAACTTTTCGTCGGTGAATTATATAACTTGCTTTTTAGTGTAATTGTTTGCTGAGTGTATAAGCAGCGATTGTTTGCGGCTAATAGTAACTTCTTTAGAAAGGATTTCTCATTAAAGACTTTTCTTTCGTCACAAAGCCAGGTAAGAAGTTTAAAACCCGCTCTTTTGATGTATGACACTATATTGCACTAATACTCAACATGGACCGTAGCTTAAAAAACTAAAGTTTTAAAATTGGAAATATGGAGTTTTTAAAATATATTAGAAACCTAAAATTCAGAAGCATTAGGTTCAGCATTAACATAAAAATTAAAAAGTTAAAATTGAAGTCAATAATTAATTAAAAAATAGATCAAACACGCAGCACTTGCACCAAAACAATAAATATATTACAATTCTAAATTTATTTTTCCGCACAATTCTGACAATTGAAAGAAAAAAAATTGAAATATTAATTTTTTTAGATTCCGGAATCTCTCATTTGCACGAAAAATACAAAGCGGTAAATATAATTGCCCTTTGTGTGCAATTCATACCGATTAATTTTTTTACCAAGTTATAACACAAATCTATAGTTTTACAGCACTAAAACTTGATTTTTGAAATACAGATATAAAAAATGCAGATTGCTGGATTTTTAAAAGGTTTTTGATATAAAAAAAGACCTATTTGACATAAAAATTTATATCTCTTTTACTTCGAATCTAGTACAAAAAACTTAATATTAGTATAGATTATAAGTTTTTATTTCTGTTCAAAATATATAGGAACATTTTTTATTAACTGAATTATGAAAAGAAAAAGAAATTAATTTGGTTTTTACTTCAGTTTTTAAACCTAAATAATTACTTTCTAACATCATTGACTCTCTCATGCAAATAAAAATATTCCTCTGTATGAAACGCCAAAACTTCTCAATGACAAAGGACAATTAATATCCTTACGTTTTACACGAAAAAATTGGATAAGAAATATTGATTGTAAGTTCTTTGTATTTTATTTCAAACGGAGCTAAGTATGCATTGTCATGACATCCATTAATAATTACAGAGATCCCAAATACTATTGATGACGGAAAGTAAATGGTGAGCCGTTAGTACGTATATTTTACATTTATTTCTATTACTAAATCTGTGATTTTTATTTTTGATTGGCAACGTATTTAATCAGATTCAAATTATACAACAGCCATTATCTGGGAATTTTGATGTGTATTTTTTAAGATTTTTAGTAACTTTAAGTTAATTCAATTTTGTGACTTTAACTTATTTACAAATCCCAAGTATTTCAAAATATTAATCATAAATAAGGTAAATTATTTCAAAATATTATTATTAAGAAAGTTTCTTTTCCTTTTCTTTAATTCTTGAAAATAGTTGAGATCCGGTTTTTGCATTTTGTTCATGCTGATGAGGAGAAAATTTCTCTCGAATGTCATAACCGAACTACTTTTTTTTCTCTGAAGCATGGAAAGTTTTTAATTTTCTTTACCAAGGATTTCTTATCAATGCTGTCTCATTTGAAATAAATGCAGATCGAATGTTCAATATAACCTCGTCGGACGTATGACACTATCTTGTATAATTTACCAACATAAAAGGTACGTATGTCACAAAAAAAATAACCTTAATTTAAAAATTGGAACTTTTGAACTATTTAAATATATTATAAGTGCAAAACTCAGCAATGTTAAAAGGCTCTTCAGCATTAAATAAATGAAAATAATTTCGGATGCAAGTGATCAAGGTGCACCACTCTCAAACACGACACTGAATTTTCTGCAATTCTAATTCCTTTATTGTACAATAACAACAATCAGTTTTTAAAAATTCTAATTTCTAGAAACTCTTCTTACTACGAAACTTATAGAGATAGCAAAGAATTATATCTGTTTTATCTGTAAAACTAGCTTAATTAGGTTTTCTTTCCGAAATAAACAGGTGGAAAAAAATCCCAACAGCAAGAAAGACTTGTGTTAGATAATCAAAATTTTGTAGGCATGTTTATACATCTGAAAGATGACGTCGACTCAAATTTCACATTTCGCTCAGAAGTGTGGGGCTAGTAGCGCCATTCAGAATTTGCATAAGAGGTTTGATTCAAATGCATTCTGGATAGTTCGTGAGCGTTATTTATCTTTAAAATTTGGCATTTTGAGTTGATGTTAGTCAAGAATGTCTTTAAGAAGACGAAGAAGCCACTACAAGCTGCTCACCAAATTTGAACGAAGTCGTGTAAAAGGGCTACAAGGAGTGCATTTTCTTTCCGCCATATTGCAGAAAGACTAGGCAGGAATGTATACACTGTGCATGATTGTTGGCAGCAGTAGCCAAAGGATGGTACTGTCTCAAGAAGACCAGGTTCCAGGCGACCACACGGCACTACTGAGAGGGAAGACCGCAGTTTTCGTGGATCGGCTGTGGCGCATCGTACTACGTCTGCGGCAGAAATTCGAGCTGCAGTTTGTTCCACAGTGGCACAACGAACCGTTAGAAATCGGTTACTTCAAATTGGCTCCGAGCCATACACCATATAGCGTGCATTTCTCTGACTCCAAACCATTGCAGTTCGCGAAGCCAGTTTTGCCAAGCTAGAGCTCATTGGAAGAAGGAGTATAGATTTTTTGTGTTTTCTGATGAAAGCAGTTTGTGCCTTGGTGCCAGTGATGGCCGCGTGTTGGTCAGAAGGAGGCCAGGGGAACGCCTGCAAATACACGGTCTGTTGCCTAGACACACTGGACCTACACTTGGAGTTATGCTCTGGGGAGCAATTTCCTATGACAGCAGGAGCAGTTTCATGGTTATAACAAACACACTGACTGCAAGTCTGTATGCTAGTCTGATAATTCATCCTGAAGCACTGCCATTCATGAACAGCATTCAAGGTGGACAGGATAACGCTCCCCATCATATCGCTGTTGTAACATAACGTGTTCTGCAGAGTGTCGACATATTACCTTGGCCTCCGAGATAATCAGATCAGTATTCAATTTACATGTATGGGATATCATTGGACGACAACTCAAGCATCATCCACAGCCAGTACTTACATTCCCAGTATTGATAGAACAAGTACAACAAGCATGAAACGCCATACCACAAAGCGACATTCGACACCTGCGTGACAGAATGCATGCACGTTTGAAAGCTTGCATTCAAAATTCTGGAGGATACACGTCTATTAATATAACATCTTACATTTTAAATGCATTTTCTCAAGCTTAAATTAAGCTGTGATCTTGAAATTTTAATCAATTAAACATGTTAACTAGTCAAATGCCTTGTCCAAATTTAAATACTCTGCAATAATTTTTTCTTCGTGTTCCGATTTTTTTTCCGTCAATGGATTTAACAGATTTATGATTTTTAACATTAAAAATAAAATTTCTATAGACATACAGAATTAACGGTTAATGTATATCGAATTTTTAAAAAAGAATAATTTGATGGCATCTTTTTTTTGTAAGCTTTTAATCAGTAATTAATATTAGAATGGAAACTAAATTTTACAATAATTTAAAACATACTGAGATATATGCTTACCTGTATAGTAGTAATATAAAATAATATGTTTTATTTTTTCAATATTTTAACTCGAATAAAACATTGTTGATACGAATTAACTTCTGATGTAACAATTTATAAAATTACTTCAGTTGAATGATAAAATCTCAATGACCAATTATCTGGCATTACGTTTTACGTGAACAATTAGGATGAGTAATAATAAATATTTTTAAACGAAATATGTGCTATCTGAGCATAGTCGGCAGTGTCGTTGCCTCTAACTTGATAACCAAAGATTCGGTCCCTGCTGCTGCTGATGAAATTGCTAATGAATGCTGTTTTTGTATTAGAGTTGTTTTCTGAAGTATGGGATGTTTATAATTTTCTTCAGAAAACATTTCTCGTCAAAGCTCTCTCTTTTGTGATAAATGCAGATAGAAAAATTCAACATTTTTTTTCTTCGTATGTATGACGTTATCCTGTGTCAAAGAAATTAATTTAATTTAAAACTTGGAACTGTTGAACTCTTTAAATATATTATAAAAAGTAAACTCTGAAGTGTAATGTTGAGCTTCGCATTAAAATGGGGAAGATATGAATCAAGTTTAGAAATAATTTCTTATAAAAATGGTCAGTCCAAACCACTCTGAAATTAAATATTTAATTTTTCGCAATTCTAATTTCCATCTTTGCCACAAAAAGAACATACCAAACAATCAATTTTTTAAAATCTTAATTTGTTAGCTTTATGAAATTCTTCTTGCTGCGAAATTTTTTTTATTGTATAAAGAAAAACATCTGGCTTATCTGTAATCCAAGATGAGTTAGCTTTTTTCTGAAATATTGCAGAAACATATAAATTTTAGCATTAAATATAATTTTTTATAAATAATAACAAAATACAATATGTTCATGACCAGTTCATTTAAAACTCAATGACCAGTTCATTTCAAACAAATTTTGATAAAAAAATATGATCGTTTCTTTTTCTTGCAAGCTTCTAAACAGCATTTAATATTAATATGTAAACTTAGTTTGCCTATATTTTAATATACATTTGCTCAGCTGAATAGTAAGAAAATGAAATAATTTGTTTTGTTTCTTCACTTTTTAAATAAGGATAAAAAACCACAGTTTTGATAGGAATTAATTTCTCATTCAGCTACTTATAGGATTCCTTTTATTAAAACTTGAACTCATCTCAATGACCAAATGGTAGATACTTGAATTCATTATTTTTCTGAGCAATTTGGATGAGAAATGTGAAATATGAAATATAAATATTTTTTTCAACGAAGCGTGCGGATAATGTGCATAGTTGAAAGCATCTAAGCTTCTAGCCTAATAGAGAATGGTTCGATCCCTGCTGCGGATGATAAAACTGCTCGTGAGTGCTGTGATTGTATGACATATGCCATCTGAAGTATACGGGTATTCTTTTTTTTCTTCAGAAGAGATTTCTCGATAATACTCTTCTCTCTTTTGTAATAAATGCCGATCTGAATGTCAACATGCCTTCTTCAGGGATATGACACTATCTTGTCGAATTCTTCAATAAAAAATATTACTTTCTCAAAAAAACAAAATGAATTTAATTTGAAAATTGATCTTCTTTCCTCTTTAAATATATTATAAATACATAATTCATCAGTGTTCAGTTCCGATTCCGCATTAAAATGGGAAAAAAAAAGGAATGAAGACTCTAAATAACAAACGTGATACAGAAACACCAATCTCAAACTGAATAACTAATTTTTTTGCCATTCTGAATTTTTAAATCTTAATTTGTGAACTTTATGAAACTCATCTTACTTCTTCTGAAATTCCTCGTGAGTTGGGTTATTTTAAGAAATATTATCCAGAATTATGATTTTTAATTAAATTTTTATGAAAATATCAATATAACTGTCTATTTCTCAACAAATTAAAAAAAATCCTTTGATCGATTTTTTTCTTATAGCAATTAAACAGCAGTAAATATTAGAATGGAAACTAAGTTTGTCCACATTTGTAAATACATATGCTTAGCTGAATCGACAGTAAGAAAAAAAACTACGTGTTTTATTTTTTTTTTCAGTGTTTTAACACGAAAACTCATTTTTGGTACGAATTAATTTATCTTGTTAGTAATTCTAGGATTCATCCGCATAAAACTTATAGTCATCTCAAGGTTTAGTTTAGTTATATTAACGCCTCATTTTAAAGCAACATTCTGGTTATTGTAGGACGGATTTCGTTATTTTATACCGCTGGCAGATAAGGACAAAAGATGTGGTGGTACCCCTTTTTGAATATTTCCACCCCACAGCAGTCAGAAAACCCTTAATCCCATCATATTTAACATACTCCATATCCGTTTACCTCATGCTTACCCGACGGAATCTGGTTTCGAACCTGAAACTCTCCCATTCAGAAACCGAGACCTTACCACCAGGACACAGCGGCCATAGCTGAATACTGAAAAAAGCCAATTATTTGAATTATGATTTACATGACAATGCGAATGAGGAGTATTAAATGTTTTGAACAGAATCAAGCGAATTATAAGCTTAGTTGGTATTATCTTTGGTTCTAGACTGGTAAAAAAAGCTTCGAACCCTGCTGAAGATGAGAAAATTTTCCACGAGTGCTGTGATTGTATGAAAGACCTATTTCGAAACAGGGAATGCTTTTAATTTTTGTTAAAAACATTTTCGTCAATGTTTTCTTTTTTGTAATAACTGCAGATCGAAAGTTCAACATAGCCTCTTCGGAGGTACAACAATATCTTTTATAATTCTCCAAAACAAAAGGCTCATTTCTCAAAAAAAATCATAATTTAATTCTCTTTAAATATATTATAAGTACAAAACGCAGCAAAGGTAAGCTGCGCTTTCGAATTAAAATGTAGAATACATGAAGTCAGTCATTCAGTAATTTCCTGTCAAAGTGGTCAATCCAAACCCCTATCACACACAATAACTAATTTTCTGCAATTTTAATTTCAGTTTCCTCCTCAATAAAAACAAGCAAAACTACCGATTTTCTAAATTTTAATTTGCTAACATCTTAAACTCGTCTTGGTGCGAAATGTATTGAGAGAATAAACAACACAAGCTGTATGATACGTACTTCATGTTGAATTAGGCTTTTCTCAGAAATATAACACTTGATGACATTTGATATTAAAAGTAAATAATTTAAACAAATATCGAAATGATATATTACGGTTCATTTTTCGCGGAAAAATATTTGATCTATTTTTTTTCCTGTAAGCTGCCAAACGGGAGATAATATTAGAATGGAAACTGTTTTCCATAAAATAAATTGGCTCAGATGAACAGCAAAAAAAATGTAATAATTAATTTTGTTTTTTGAATGTTTGAGCAGAATTTATTTCTCGTGCAACTGATTCTAGTATTCATCCACTAGAAGCGTAAAATAACCTCAAGTACAAAAAGGTAATAAGCTGACTTCATGACTTAAACAATTTGAATGAGATATATTAAATATTTTTGCATCGAAATGTGTTAATTGTTTCTGTAGTTAGAAGTATTCTATCTTCATAAAGAAAGGTTCGATCCCTGCTGATGATGAAAAAATTGCTCATGATTGTTGAGATTGTATGACAGACACATACTGAAGAAGGCGATGTTTGTAATCTGAATCAGAAAAGATTTCTCGTCAATGCTTTTTCTTACTTAATAAATGCAGATCGGAAGTTCAACATATACTTGTTGAAAACACGGCACTAACTTGTATAATTCTCCAATATAAAATGATCTTTTTTCAAATAAAACTGATTTAATTTAAAAATTGGAACTTTCGGACTGTTTTAATATATTATAAATACAAAACTCAGCCGCGTTTAATTGTGTTTATGCATTAAAATGGGCAAGATATGAATGAAGGAAGAAAAGAATCGTAAGAAAAGAATTTTCGAATCTTTAATTAAAGAAGAATCTTAAAATCGTAAGAAGAAAAGAAAAGAATCGAAAATTAAATCTTAGAAGATTTAATTTTAAATCTTCAGCTTAATATCGTAACTTGTTCAAACTAATCTTACTATAAAATTTATTGACAGAGAAAATAACAACACTTTTTTTTATCAGCAATTATTATTAAATTAGATTTTTTATTTGAAATAATACACAGATTTATAATTTTTACCATTAATAGAAAATATTTTTATTCAAATATAAAATAACAATATAACATTTATCGCAAATATTGGAGAAAAAAAAACATTTGACTTTTTTTCATTTTTGCAAGCTACTAAACAGAAATTAATTATAGAATAGAGCTTTTCATTGCTTTAAATAAAGAATTGAGTTGATGATATTGTAATCTTTAAAACATTGATCCAAATCTTTATATCTTGTTAGTATTGAATGCTATTTAAGGAGAATTTTGATTTGTTACGAAGAGTGCATCCAAGATTTCCATGAACGATGAAGAAAAATGTAATTTTAAGTGGTGAGAATCTAAAAAAAAATGTATATAAATATGGAAAACGAAAATATAATTTCACGTCTCATCATCGTCTGATTCTCGGATTGGTAGTTAAGGTGTTTTTCTTGGAGGCAAGGACCTGAGTTCGAATCGTGCTAATGATGAGAAACTCTTCATGAAATCTCTGATTGCCTGAATCGTTACTATCTGACTGCCACTATCTGAAGCACGATTTTTCTTCGTTGATCATGTTCAACTTTTGAACCTGGCTCACGTAATCATCATCTTAATTTTTTTTCTTTAATTTTAAGAATGATTTTATGTTGCTTTGATGTGAAAAAATTTATAATTTGCATTAAAAATTATGGTAAGAAAGAAAGAACTTGACCTGAAATAAAGGCTGTTGAATAAGTATTTGTTTTTAATTTACCGGAGATTGCGAAACGTTGATAGAGATTCCAATAAAGGAAAGAAAAATTGTATCGCGTAGTTCCATATTACTGCTCAGATGAGAATAAAACCCTCTGATGATGAGAAAATATTCCAAAAACTTCATGATTTCTTCGAAACAGACAACGGCAGTCTGGAAATCGATTAACTTATACAATATATTTTAATCTACAAATAATAGAAATATAAAAATTACTCACTTTCTAAAACCTAAAAGAAAAATTTAAAAATTCTTAATAGTAATATCTGACAAAAATCTATTAAAATTAAAGAATATTCACTCATTCATACTAGAATAACATTCGTTTTCACTTGAATTTCAATTCTAGGAATAGCTTCATTGATATTCCCGTTGAAATAAAAACATGCATTTAAATTTTTGTGGATTTTACGATGGACTTGAAAGAGTTACAAGCATTGTAATCTGGTGCCTAATTTGCAAATAAAGTCAACAATAGACTTATATAAACTCATTAAGTCCTTACAAGTAATTCAAGAAATATCAAATGATTTTTTTAACTATATTAATCAAAGATTGATTTTTTCACTTAATATCTCGTAAATATCTTGTGTAAATATCTCGATATATAAAACTACAACTGCCAATCTAATATTTCTGATGATATGAAGGAAATAA
>JAPMOR010027664.1:0-18162 GCA_026543865.1 Argiope aurantia
AAGTAATCTAAAAGTATATATATGTTTAATAATTTTAAATCGACATAATTATTTATGCCAGTTATTTTTCTCCTGTAAATAACTACATTCGAAATAAAAAATTAAATTTACACTGAATTTTGATGAATATTAAGAAACGCCAGAGAATGACACTGGAAATGGTTTTAAGACCGATTAATTTGTTTTCAACAAAGTGGTAGTAAGATTTCAGCTTCGAGATCAGCGGAAGACAAGTTCAAGATCCGATTCTACCTTAAATCCGCCGTGCATGTGGGTTTAGTATAAGGTTAAAGTTGCATTTGAAAGTCAAACATCCTCACGCTGTCTTGGAGTTTAGATGCACTCGCTGTTCAAATTTAATGTGTCATTTTTCTCATCTGAACACGATTTAAAACCATATTATTCTTCTCAAAATAACTCTAGTAAAATAGAATTTTTTAAAAAGTAAAATAACTTTTTTTAGTAACATAATGAAATGGTGCTACAGCGTTCAATTTCTTCAGCAATCTGCAATAAATCTTTCAGTTCGTAACGATTTTTTTTTCTTTGAGTAAATTATCAACGAACAATAAAAATAGCCTTCTGAAACCAATCTCAAATTCTTAAAATATTTTAAGAAATAAATTCTAATGCTTACAATATTAAAATAGTCGACATTCTTACATGATAATATACAATTAGATTCAATGTATAAATAATTTAACCATTAATCAAATTCTGAACAAAAATGTGTTTATGATAAGAATATCCCCTCATCCTCAACTATTCTGTGTCGATTTCAGAAAACGCAATGCTCCCTTAGCAACGCTTGGAACATGACCTAGAAATAAGTCTCGCACTTGGAAAAACTCTTTCAATAATTGAGAACAACAGAAGAGATAACATTTATATCTCGAACAGATAGTAAAATGGGAGATTATTTTTCGGGTTTAAAAATATTTTTCCAGTTTCTTTCAAAGCGCAGAGCCATTCAAATTAATTTTTTTCCCCTCTTCTTTTTTAACATACGGAAAATATGAAGTGGGTATATTGTTCCATTTGAAGCAGAGGCTCTGACTCGCAACGAAAGTAAAGGAATAAAAAAAGGCATAGGTTATTTAATAGGACAATAACATACAACGCGGATGAGGAAGAATCATATATTTTGCGCTTCAGAGGAGCCTTAAACAATTTGTAGTAATAAATAGTATCTGAGGAAAGAAATGAATCGATTTATTTATTAAAACAAGTGAAATTACATCAATCTTCTTTATGCATATCATTAATCTTCATTCATTCATTCATCAGATTCTCTAGCAATGTAAATGTTAGTACCTGGATGAAGAATAGTCTACTTTTCTTAAGAAGCAATCTAAACCAAGTCTTAAACTACTACTTTCATCCGCGATTGAAAATTTGCATAAGAGCAGGAGTAAGCAAAGGATAATAAATTAAATAATAAATGATGAAATACTAAATACGTCGTTTTAGTTTATGGGTTTTTTTTTAAATACAATGAACTGTCTGAAATCAGGCTACTTCTGCTTATTTATATTCTTGATGTGTTGGATTCGGTAAAAGTATCCTCTATCTTCGATTTCGAAGCATAAAAATAATTTACGCGACCTTTCTGGGTCTCAAAATCCAAAGTTAAAAAAGATCTGAATTACTGAAGATAAATTAAATGTGCATTCCATGTTGTGTGAAAAAGAGCGCTGTACAAATAAAATGAAAATCTTAGCATTTTTATGTATGACTGTTTCCTTATTTCAGTCAAATATTGATATCGAGTTTATTTTTCTTGCATTAGCATCTAATATCCTTAAGTTACATTTTACTTTTGTTAGCTTGGAAAGGGCAAACAAGAATGAAATTTTAAATACTAACTTGTTTCCGCCATACACTGTTTGGCAGTCATTCAGTTTATTGCTTTAGTTTAATGTAAGTGAACAAATTGGAAAGAGCAATACAACTCTGGACGGAATTTGGATGTTTTCCACAGAAGTCTTACGTGGTATGAATTCTATTTCAGATATAAGATGGTATCATAAAAACTTATTATGATTCAAATACAATAGGAGTTAAAAAATACAAGTGAAATCTTAATCAACTCACATTTAAAAAAAAACGAATTAACATATAAAAGCGTAAAAACTATACAACAGAAAAAGTTATATATAAATCATAAAACGAAATCTCTATATAAATACATAAGTAAATATTAGCATGAGTCATGTAGTAGTGAGGGAATGGAAGACAATTCATATCAACCAATATAGTTATGACATCTAAACTAGAGAGTTTAAAACTTTTTAATAGCAAAACAATAAACATAAATGATTGAGTACAACTGAATGAAAAACATTAGTATACAATTTATTTCGATTTGTAATACAAATCTTCATTAAGTATAATAAATTTAAAATGGTATAAATGTGCGCAAAATGAAGTATTCAGTCATATCAAAGAACAAAAAAAAATATATCATAGTGAGAAAAAAATTAAAGCGGTATACTTACAAAATAATAGTAATTGATAAAATCAATAAAACTTATATTATTAACACAAATTAATTGTGTGAATTAAATATATTCCATATACGACCAAATATTTTTTTCTTCTTAAATTTGATATTCTTTATAAATACATCTTTTTCTTCTCAAATTACCGCTATTTTCTAATTTAATTTTTTTTAAATTTCGAAATACTTTCGCTTAAGATTGTAAATATAAAGGTAACTAAATAACTGCGATGCTCAGTATTTCTTAATATACAGGGAATTTTGAAATAACTCGTATAAGTAAAATTCAGACTTTTCGTTTACCATGAAAAAAGAAATACTGTCATCAAACTGAAACAAAAATGTAAAACAGATTTAAAATAAAGTGGGAAAAAATCTGGACAGTACAACAGCAGCGAAATTAGTTGAATCCTCAATAAAAATTAAATTTCAGCGAAATCATAATATTATAAACAGCTTGCAAAGGTTGTGTGCCTTAAAGAAAATAAATGCCAGAGATTTTACTTGCCAAGAAAAATAAACAGCCGTTATCAAATTTGAATCCTATCTTTTACGGAAAAACAGAAAGAAATGAAGGTCAGAATATTTATGCGAAAATATACAGTAGATTTTTAGAATAAAAAGACAAACAAACAAACATCTCTTGGTGAAGGCAAAGGCAAAATCATTTGAATCATCAGTTCCAATCAAATCTTAGCAAAATTGTAAAATTAAAATTAATTTGTAAAGGTCGTGGCTCATTACCTGAAAATCGCGCATTAAAATAACTTTAAAAAGTAAATGCCAGATATTTCGTTTACGAAGAAAAGAAATAACGACCAGCAAATTTAAACGAAAATATAAAGTAGATTTTTTTTTATTAAAAAAAAAAGAATCTATCTCTTGGAGGGAGAAGAAAAGCTATTTGAATCATCTTTCTTTGTATCAGGTGACGGCCGGGCATTGCTTCATCAGTATGCATTCCTCGACACCGGATCTCGGAAGATAAAAGGAAGCGGGGGAAATGGAAGGATTTTCATTGCAGGGTGTTGGGAGGGGAAGGAAAGGGGTGTCAGGGGGTGGCGAGAATTTACGTCGTGGGGGGAGGCGCGCCATGAGTTATGGGGTGCGTTTCGCAGTGGTAATGGGTGCTTCGATTAATCAATACCAGGGAGCAATTAACGTGCAAATGCAGAGAGAATAGGCGTTAGGAGCCCTTTGGATCCTGAGGCATGGAAATTCTGTGTGGGTGGCCTCGAATGCCCGAAATCCGTGGCATAACACCTTAATAAAGCGTGAAGCGAAGAGAATACATTCCTGAAACTCTACGGCCCAGGAATCCTATTCGCCTGAAACATTTATTAAACGCACCAGACTCGGGAGAGTTTGGTGTGTAGTGCACGTTTGCAACAATTTGAGGAGTTTGCATCCACTACGGCTTATGCAAAACAAACCAATTTGCAATTGTTTCTCTGTGACTTACATTTAAGGAGACGTGAATAGATAAAAATGTACCGAAATTTAAAATCAAAAGTTATGCACGCATGGAATAAAAGACAAATAGCAATTTGTTATCACCAGGTAAAACGTTGACACAGGAAGAAATATGAGCTCAGGCAAATGAAAGCATGATAAATGATCAGTAGTAAATTTCAAAATATTTAAGCATCCAATATATCCTTCAAACCGGCCAGCTAATCAAACTTTAGCAATTTATCGAAATTTTTACTAACGTAACAAGCAAAGACCCTTACAAATTACATTTCGTATCGCAAGTAAAGAACAATTAGAAAACTACAATCTTTAAACAAAATTGTGTATGAAATTAAACATGGCAAGATTATTCATTATAAGTTTTCGAAACCAACGATTAAATGCATACTAATCCATTCAGTAAGTCAGTTTGAACTTGTCTGTAATAATTTAAAAAAGATGGAAATATTACACGTTAAATTTCATTTGTTAATTGCGTTTCAAAGCAATAAAAACTAAATTTTACTTGAATTGAATAGTAATTTAGAATTAGAAGCAGATTTCATTTTTTACACGGAAGTGGTTAATAGAATCCAATGGAATGCTGGTAATGTTGATATTCTATATATAAAGAAAATTAACACGCAAATAAATTACAATTAGGTGGCTAAATTTCCTCTTAAAACATTGGGTGTTTCTCATTTGGAGTGAATATCATAATCTTAAATAGTAAATGTTATGCACATGTGATTGTAAAAAAGATAGTTAAAGCATAATTAATTAGAGTATAAGGCAGAGTTTAGGAGAATTATTTATGCAATTACTCCAGAACCATCGTCTCATTTCATAAGGAAACACAAAGTATAGAAACATTTTAATAAACTTTTAAATATGAGGATGGAAAGTATCATTTCTATTTTAAGAAATGTATTGATTTTTAGACATGGAAGAAAAATCTCAATTACATTCCCTCGAACATGAGGAATTCTAATTTTTATCATTTTATACGAAGACTCGTTCTTTTTTTTTCTCTCAATAAAAAGTAGAGATAAAACAAGAAAATTTGATCTAAAAACCCATCTTCCAAGTTCCCTGTGAGGGCAATCCTATTAGATCGGCACGTTTCCAGCAAAGGGCTGGAAATGGAAAGTTGTGGGACTTATCTCTGAAGCTGATCAAAGTGGGGACATTGTCGAATCGTCTGTCATTGGCGCGCGTCGAGTACACGAGATAGACACTGCACAGAAGCGGGCATATGGTGGTTTTCATTTCCTGGCTTTGGTAATTAAATAAATTGAGCGCATTTCGCCCGCTACCAGCTCTTGGCCCAGATTACGTCCAAGTTTTGATATAGTGTTATAGAGATCTGGCAACGGAAAAGCGGAGGAAAGTTTAGGCGATAAACGCGCCAAGTTTAAGCGGGGTAAATGAAGTTAGCGCCAAATAAAGAGGTAAAGAACCTTCTAATGGGAAATTAAACATTGTCCTGGATCCCCCCACCCTCGTTACAGCACCCCAGCAACTTCCTTCAGCTAGTTCATTAAGATTATTATTTTAATGATAAATGGCCTCTGTTTGTTGGTGGTTGTTCGTGTTATATATTACACACTAATTACGAAAGAATTTTTCGATATTTTATCACATTATTAGATATTTGTATGTTTTAGCGGAATAGAAAGATGTTATCGGAATAACTGCCGTTCTCGTCTTAGCAATTCAGTCGCGTAATTCAATGAAGGTTTTCTGTTTTGTTTTCGCCTGAAATGATTTATTGCATGCTTCTCTGCGGTTTGCGCAACTGAAATAAAACTGGAATAGAATTTCATACGAAGACGCTTTAAATAGAGAATGAGAAACGCTAACAAAAGGATGTATGCTTTCCAGTGCTTCACAAATTCAACAAAAGAAATTGATAAATAACCCTTACAACAAAAAGAAAAACTATTCTGCAGATAAGACATTTTCACATTCAATGAGCTGATTTCTCACAATGGAATAAATAAATGACTGCTAGATTCGAAAAACTATGTAAGAGGACACCATATAAATTTTTTATATTAGCAAGTTCAAAAACCCAACATTTTTCTTATCATTTTTTAAATCAAAAAGGGAGTTCCTATAATGTGCGTATTTGTTTTGATTCAACTCAATAAGAGAAATACTTTTTAAAAAATGAATTTTAAAGAGGTCATATTTTTATTTAATATAGTAAGTAACTATAGTAAATCATTATGATAGTAAATCATTATTATAGTCAATCAGTACTATTCAAATATGAAATAATAGCTTCTAAGTTATTGTGAATGTACAAATAAATTTGTTAGTAAAAGAAGACAACATTAAACGACATAAAAAAAAGAGCAATAATGCATCCCCCCACTTCTATAAGTGACTAAACTATAAGCGGACTTCTTTGTTCACTTTCATTTAAAGAAAATTCTAGATCAATAAGATGATAAAAAATAAGATGTCAAACAAACTTATAGATAGTATTGGTGACGATTTTTCATATAAATTCAACGAAAAATTTAGATTTCTAATGAATACAGTGACCACAATCATTAATAATCTGCATGTAGTGAGAAATTATCATTGCATTGTCTGATCTAGATAAAATGCCAACGCTCTCAAAATAAATTAAGGTGGCAAGTCTGTAAAACTTACTAGACACAAAATCAATTTGTCAAATGTTGAAGTTAAATGTAGCATGTTCAGTTACTGCTAAGACGATCTCAATCCAAACGAACATTCGAACTCAAAGTACCCGAAAACTAGAGAACTTCGCAACAAGCAAATACTATTCGTGAAATTCAATTAAAACTTTCTCAGAGGTAAGGATTAGAAGATGGCGAATCGATTTCAGGTTCTCCAGCAAATCAGGGAAGTGCGACAACTTTTGCAATTAAGGGAGTGCCCGAAAACTGGATTTGTAGGTAAAGCAATTAATCTAAGCAATTAAAGTTCCGTTTTCTGGGGTCTCCCTGTCTTTTCAGATGCACCTGTCGTGTCACGGGGAGATAGCACCATCTGAAATCAGGCAACTGCTGACTCTACAAATCAGAAGCCGACAGCAAAGTGACGTCAGTTCCGGAGGCCATTAGCTTGGAGTATTGAGCCTGTCGCCTTTGTAAAACCGCAAGGGAGAGCGAAAGTGAAACCTATTTGGCCACAGCTGCTCACGCCATTAAGGCCTAAGCCCATTCAATAACACACGAGGAGAGCTAAAATAAGCAGCGTTTTAATATGTCGAACTGTAAATCTCTTCGTTCTGGGTGGTGCCAGCAACACTTCGGATGCTGTGGCTTCGAAACGACCTGCTTCAGATTTACTGGGACATGATAGAATGGGATATGATAGACGTGGGGTAAACCAAGCACACAAGGGAGGCGAAAAGCAATTTCAATTTAAAATCTCTGACATCAAAAAACAATTGGAATTGACACTTGTGAAATTTATGACCCGCCGTTCAGGAAGCGGTGTGTAAATTAGTGTAAGATAAATTATTGTAACTAAGAAAAAGTGGTTCCCGATTTTATAAAAGAGGTTGATTCTGTTTTCTGTCAACCAAAGCTGAGTGTAAAGAAATAAAAATATTTTCATTTTCATATTAAGTTGGTTCTTCCACATTAAGGGAAAAAAGTCAATATGCCGAGAGCAAAAATTTTGTACTCAGCCATTAAAGGGGGAAATAAAAATATTCCTTTCTTTTTTGCCACTTCTTAATTTTTTAAAATAAAATATAAGGTTATAATTGTTATGATTCTCCTGAACTACGTTTAATCCTTTGACAGAAAAAACTATTTAACCACCTAATCCTTTGATGGAAAAAAATATTTTACCACCTAATCCTTTGACGGAAAAAATTATTTTACCACCTAATCCTTTGACGGAAAAAATTATTTTACCCCCTAATTAGATGAAACATCCTATTTGTGACATTTATTGCTATTTCTGTTGACATAGGAATATTTTGCAATATATTTGTGATTTTTATTTGTTAAATTAATTAATATTTTGATTTAACTGCATATTTAAACACCCAAATATTCTGTAATTCAAAGCACGAGTCATTATATGTGAGAGTTTATATGAAATAAATAATTAACCCTATGACCAACAGATGCAATATTCTCAATTTATCTATAGTATGAAATTAAAATTTAATTAAGGTATGGTCCTGCAATCATGTAAAGCAGGTTAATTCAATTTAGTTATGGAAAAAATAATAGCATAATAAAAAATTTAATAACTAATAATAATAAAACTGTTCCGTTTTAAATAATAAAACTAAAAAAAAATCATTGTGGTATTTGAAAAGGTAAGTTTCCTCCAAAATTTATTCAAGAAAACCTTCTGAATTTTTGTCTAAGGTCGAAAAATAACCTTTTGTACCTAGAAAGAAATAAATTTTTACACTGACGTAAACAGGCTCAAGCGTCAGCTTAAGAATCTTTTAGAAGAAGTAAAGAAAAGAAGCTCATTATAGTTTAAGAAAGAGAGAAGCAAAAAACGAAAACATTTTCTTAGCTACGTCACGAATTTTAGTACAGAATAATCCGTTCTCTCATTTATCCTTTGGTGTAAACTTTCATTTTTTCGCATCTTTAACAACAGCTGTAGCTCTAATATTTTAACACATTCACGTGTTTCCCTGCAGGTCGTAAATCAGTGCACGTGCAGTCTGCTATGAATGACAATTGAGATTTTTTTTTTTTTTTTTTTTTGAGGGAAAACGAAAAATGTTCCGTACAGTGTAAGCGCATTTTTAGAAGGAAAAGAGGTTTTTTTTTTTTTTTTTTTAAACCTAAGTTGTTATTTTAACATCATCAAAACTTCAGATATATTTTTAAAAGCAAATACAACTGGGTGTAAGAATTTCGTTGTATTTAAATGATGCTAGATGTTTATTCAAGAAATGAGATTGCTCTGTTGTAGAAAACGCCCAATTCTTCTTGGCCACAGTAAGTGAAAACAGATTTCAAATAAATTGTCCTTAAGACACCTCCACAAAGAGATAACATTTAAACAGTGATTTCTGTGTAAGCCATTTTTATGAATAAAGAAGTAATTCGCAATGTAAATAAATTCTAACAGCATTTCATGCATTCATTTCTTACTTTCCACACCTTTTATCCAAAAAAATCAAATTTATAATTAGGTTGTTAATATTCAGTTTTCTTTTCTACCTTTTCACTAGAAAAAAATATATGAATAAAACAGAGAAATTTATAAGCGCATTCGTTTATGCATCGAGAAGAAGAAAAAAATAATTTATCATTTTTTCTGTTAATCAAACAATATTTTAGATCGTTCTATTTCAGTAACGCTATAATAATATAATTTCTGCATTTTGATCGAAAAGTATTCAATCAAAATTACCTTAAGTATCATAATGGAGTTCGTTCAGAAATAAAAATAAAGTTTGATCCAACTTTAACATATTTGAACAACAAAATTAATCAAATGAAAAAAAAAATCCTTCGAAAAACACAATCTTCCTATCTTTGAATCACTGTTATAGATAGGATTATTATATGTGGAGTCACATTTGTACCAGTAAATCAATACAATAAAAAAAAAGACTTTCATTCAAATCACAAGCCCTAATCATAACCTATTCCATCATTTGATAATAATCTTTCCCTATTTTCTTCCAAAGAACCAATTTGTAAGCTCTGAAGTTCCAATGCCTAGCCCTGGACAAGAATCTAAAACACCGCCAGAAATACGTAAATCGGATCTCATAACCCTGAAACAGAAACTGAGAAAAATATCACCCAGTTCTCCGAAGTCTACTCCAAAAGCGAAATTTAGTTGAAAACAGCGCCGTCGCAAAGATTCAGAGACCACCTCGTTACAATAATTCTTCTCCAGCAACTTCTTTTTTAACTTGGAAAAGAATTCAGACAAGGGGTAATCAAACGGAAAGGGGTTTTAGTGCATGTGTGACCCCGGATCGGCAACCGGAATGAATACGCTTAAAGAACTGCCTCAAGAAGATTTAGGAACTCGGTGGACATTTTTCATTCCCTGCTGTTTTTTAGTGAGAGAAATTTACTGAGTGGCGATTCGATGCGGCTTAGAAAGCTCTCGAGTCTTGAATATTAAACTCTTAACTTTTTGTTTTTCTCGCCATTTTACACGATGGCGCCTAGATTAGCAATAAGATACACCTTTGATGAATAGACTATTTATAAAACGTGATGGGTTTGGTGAAGGATTAACAGTAACTTTTCACCCTGTCCTTCCGCATACAAAAAAGCTTCGCATTTCTGAGGCAGAATACAAAAATAAAAATTTAGCCGAGTAAAGAGTGGTGTTTTTGTTACTTGATTTTGTAATAAAACCAAATTAACGTTTGCTAGATTTCAGACTTCACTCTTTTATATCAATAAATTACACAATGCATCGATAGTAATTTTTAATAAGTGTACTAATTAATACTAATTTTTAATTAGTGTGTTAATGAGTAGGAACTTTATTGTCGCTGTGTCTTAATCAAGTATTATAAGTACAGCATGTTAATAAATAAGGATTTTATTGTAGCATATCTATTGAGAATATGCAATATTAAAAATAAAAATAAGCCAAAAAGAAAGAAAGAGATTGGTTTAGTATTTTTTTTTAAACAAAGTATATGTGGGGAGCGAGCAAAAGTAAAGTATGGACTTATTTGATTTATTTAATGCCTGCAATTTAAAACAGAGAAAAATAATTGGAATTCAAAAGGAAATAGCATCCTGGACTTGAGAATTATTTACCAAAAATATATACACAAAAAATTGAATTCGTAACTTAAATTAATAAAATGATTCCAATAATTTTGAATTAATTTTTTCTGTAATTTTTAATAATCCTAATTTAAAACTAAAAACGACCAAATTACAGAATTTCCCCCCAAATATATTACACATATCATTGTTTAAAGCTTATAAAAAGATGCATATAATTTAATCTTTTGCTTTTGTTATTGGCCACTTTGCTTCTAAAACAATGGAGAAATTTTCCATATGCAGTTGCTCATAACTCTCAAAATTAAGAAAAGATTCAAAAGATATTGTTAGATCTCTAAAAATATCCGAAAAAGGTATAATATAAAAAATTATAATAAAAAAATGCAAAATGAGATTCAAATACAAATTTAAGTGGAAGAAACCACTAAATGTACTCAAAATGGCTATGATCAGGAATACCTGAGAAAATTACGTATTAAACAACTTCTCCGGAGCATACATTATAATGATCTCAATTCCAAAATGCACTTTTCTAACCAGTTACTAATTTTCATTATTTGCTAATCAGCCTCAGAGCTTTATAATCAAATTAAATAATTAGATGAAAATCGAATACTGTCATTCACAAGGAAAGATTTTATAAACATCCACCCTCTTACTAATTAGAGGTATATTAATTCCAGTACACACCAAATTATCTCAAGAATTCTGTATGTGAAGGATGAAAGAAATTGTATTAAAAAAAGAATGTATTACGAAACAAGGATAAAAATATTAAAAGAGGACGACTACAATCACTAATAGTATCTGGATCCAATTAAATATTGAAAGGTTAAAAGAATTATTTTCCATACGCTGATAATTTTTTTAAAGCGGATGTCCTAGGAGTCCATTTTTGTTCAACCTTGCTGAAAAACAATAGAGTAAGTATCCGTTCTCCATTTTCAATTGTCGTATTATCTTAATCAAAGATTCAAAATGCGGAAGGAAAACTACGCTCTGATTATTTAATAGCTCAATGAAATTAATTGAATAATTGCCAGTTAAAATACAATACTTAAGAAGCATTGTGAGCTTTTTCCCACCAACAGGGATTAGGCGACGCACGAGGGAAATGCGAAGTTAAATATTGTACCGCCCCCTGGAGGCTTAAGATGTCTCTAACGTTAATTACTAAAGCTCCAGTTGGGAATAATAAATTCTAATAATTTCAATATTCTGCCGCCATAGCAACAGAGCTCAGCGAGAAGGATTGGAACTTAAGGGGATGTATACATGATATCTCATTTTACAATGCAAATCGGCGAACACTTTTTTATCTCAAACGCATCTTTCTCTGAATGTGCGGGTTATTATTGCTGAATAGTAATACTTTAAAAAACGGAATCAGTTTCATATAAATTTAAAAGGCAATAAAAATTTTTAATTTAAATGTAGTAAGCCATAATTAATCAGGTTTAAAAGAGTAAGAGTGAGTTCCTTTTCCAACATTTTCTCGTTTGATAAACACAACAAATATTGCGTTATTAAAACTGAAAATAACATAAGATTTATTAAACCATAGTATGCATAAATGCAATTAATTATATAAAAATTGAAAACTATCTGTATGTAAATTCTTAAAAACGCTTATAATGAAAAATAGAATACAACAGGTGAAAATAAAAAATAAGTTAATCTCAAATAAAATATTTTGTTCAAAAAGCAAATGTTTTTACAGCATTGAATAATATTTTGCTAAAGAATTGTTCTTTTTGCAAACAATATAATCAAATATGACAGCACGTTTAAACAAACGTATTCGTTCCTTTGTCTTTATTTTTGTTTACATTATTTTCTCATAAGATGTATATGAGAATATTTTCAATTCCAAACATTTATATTATAATTCCTGAATCCTGTTGTTATATAATCATATGTTTATTATATTTCTGGTTAATGTTTTTAACATATTTAAGAACATATTTAATAATATAGATTCAAGTAATGATTTAAAATTTTATCAATATCGAAGTCATTACATTTTATTTTTCTTGGGATATAAAATGTTTTAATAGCAAAAATATTAGGAAAATAAACTATATTTAAAGTCTCCACAAAATTAAAGAAGTTCCAAATAAATAAATAAAAAAAGGATATGAAAATTCACTTTGAAAGCTTCATGATCATTAATTCTTTGACAAATGCCTTGACTTCAGCGTTTTAGAGTGCCAATAATATTCTTTATACAACATATTTCTACAGGCAACTACTACATGACAAAATGTAAAATTGACAGATTTAATCTAATATTTATAAGCCGAACGAATCGATTTTCTCATAAAACACGATTTAATAGTAATCAACAAGATACTTTGCAAATCCATAAATTCGTAGTCCTTTGTGAAAATATTTTAAATTTTTGGACTGTAGAATTATAGTTTACTATAAAAGATAACACTGTATGTAATAACACTTACAATGCGCATATATGCATCACTCACAATTTTGATTATCAAAATTTACAAAGCTTTGATTTACAAAAAAAAAAAAAAAGAAAAAAAAATCTCATTTTCTTATCAATTTTCATATCTTTGAATTGAAAAGGGATTATTTTAATAGATATCTCGTTATCAATGTGTTCCATGTTTAGCTTCTAAAGACATGGTTTTGTCAAAGAAATACTAAGGATAATGAGAACTATTTTTAAAATAATATTTCTTATTAGACAAAATTAATTTTTATAGTGCTACATAATCTGTGGATAAGTTTTAAGTCTGTGCGACAATTAGATCTATAAAAGAGTTATGCGTAGTTTTTTGAAAAATATACACATAAGCTCAAAATTAATTTTTCTATATTCCTTACACTATTTTATATAAAATTGCATAACTGACATTTAAACATAAAAAAATGTAGACTTCATGGCAGCTTGTTCCCAAAGCAGAGTAGCTGGCGCCCTGGTGCGGCTCTTTGTAGAAGCATGGAAGGTCCCCTGGCAAGCATGCTGCTTCGGAAAAGCGCCCAGTGTATTAAGCTTCTCAGAGCATCGCAGTGGGCATCTAAAATAATTACACAACCGGCAGAGGAGGCTGCCGCTTTCAAATTCTTCGTTAATTACTCTTTGCACTCAGAGGAACGAAATTCATTAGGCAAAGTCATTTTCCAGCCTTCCCATTCATCCCTCTCCGACTCTATCTGGATTTCATTAGAAACAATCTAATATTTCCCCTCCCCGCTATCCCTCCCTAAGAATTATGCGAGACATTCCTTAAGGGAAGATTATTAAATATTTTTTCAAAGAAACAATCATTGCAGAAAGAAGAGCATCCGAAATGGGTAGTAATTGTTGATACTTTAGGGACTTCATTTCTGACATTTTTTATAGGGATAAGCTCAATGTACGAGCATCATTTGTCATATATGAATATGAAATAAGATGCTTTACCATGCTGCTTTACAAGGATTGCTTTTAGTGGAAAAGTAGAAAGAAAGGGGGAAAAAAAGACAACATGCAGTGTTAGTTTCTTTCAGGTATTTCAACTCCGTTAGTTTAATCATCCGTTTATAGTTATACATAAATGACGGAAAGTAGAAAATATAATTTCAAAAAAGGTTGGCATTGAAATTATTATCATTCTTTAAAAATAGAAATAGAGGAAATGAAGACGGTTGGGTGCTCGCTAATAATATGCTTGATTCTTTTCTTCTGAAATTTCGCTTGAGCTTTCAAACTAATTTTCTAGATTTTCTACATTAAATAGCGCAAGCAAATCTGTAACTGATAAGTAAAAGTATATTTTTTCAAAGACATTCCAAAAGATAAAAGATAAATAAATACTTTTTAAGCAAACAGTAATTATTATAATCATAGAAACTTGTGAATAAGAAAGTAAGTAATATATCGTCTCAAAAAAAGTTAGAAATATTAGATCCTATCGGAATCAATTGATTATGCATACATTGATTTTCGAAAAGAAACAAGTCAATTCGATAGTAAAGGATTTCTTTTTCTGAAGTGAAAGTCTTTTCCGAAAGTAAGTTCTTAATAATTAAATAATCAGCGGCAATTCATACTAAACACAGTAACCCGTTGGTTGTTAAAATAATCAAAGAAAATAAGTTCATTCGTATTTACTGAATAAGAAATCAGCACACAGAAAGCATTCCAGGAACATGAGATTCGTATTATTAAACTTTTAAGAGGCGTAAAATTTGAGAAGTTTTATATATTTCTTTATTTTTTTTTTCTTTATTTTTTTTATTTTTTTTTTTTTACATATTTTCTCTTTTGACAACTCTAACGGATGACTTAAGAGCTCCCGCGCTTCTGCGGATGTTGGGAGGGAGGATGAGGATAAAGTTGGGGGATGCGGATCAGCGGAGTAAAGCCCCCTGCCCACAAATCATTGCGTGGTCCCCGCTATCCTTGATTTATCTAGCAGATGCCAATGAGAATCTAAGTGTAGGATTTACAGTTAGGGGCATGCCGACAAGGCCCAAGAAATGCTGTATGGAAGGGGGGATGCAGGGAAAGCAAAGAGCAGGGGATGAGGTTTGCTTCATCCCTCCTAAAGGACCATATTGGCGGTTTTATGACTTTTATTTGGCGACAGAAACTGATAATATTTGATATAGATGACCTTGAGAGTTTAAAAACTAATTCAAAAATTCCTATTAAGGAAAAATTATCCTCCGAACATTAAATAACCAAAGCAATTTAAATAGAAACTAACGTTAAACTGTCGTTAAATTAATTGCCAGAAATCTCTTGCTTTTGTTCTATATTTATAAAAAAATTTAAGAAAAAACTTTCATCATTCGGTATGGGCTTTTATTGTTACGTTAAAAATTGTGTGTTTTTAAGCTTGTTTAAGTTATTGTATATTAATAAACTGTCGATATGAGATAAAGCTCTATAATAAAAACCGAAAAGCACATTTTTAACTATCAGTAAAAAATAGGAAACCACATATTAAAGTATTAGAAAAAAAGGGAATATAAGATCGCCAAATATTAAAAAGTTTAAGATACAGAACAAAAAAATTGAATTTAAAACATAAATAAACTAGTTTTATCGCCAGTTTTTCCTATCTTTATTCATGCAAAATATGCAAGTTTCTGTTTACGTATAACCCAGTTGAAAATGGCAACTTTTGCTGACAGAAATGGGCAGCTATTAAGATTCGTTGACCGAAATACGCCATGTATCGAGAAAGTAAGCATATAGTTCCATATTTTCAACATCCAAATAAAATGAATACTAACTTGACCATTTATTACCACACAAAATAAATTTAAAAATTCGATGTACCATCTCGTGAATATTCATGGACATATAAATAGGCAATCACAATGCAATAACCACTATGTTAAGTTAAAGCTTCTGCATTAATTATAACACCATTACAGAAATGAATTTACACAAGCAATTTGCCCAATTTTTAGTGATGGCGGTGCAAAATTTTGGCGATTTATGGCTATCACCTTGGCGATAATCTTTAAGAAGTTGCAACCCGTAAGAGATAGCCATACTCCGTTGAAGAGAGATGAAGCGTTCTCATCGCTGATGCATGAGACTCTCAGATATTTTTTCTGCTCCAAAGCATTTCACAGAAATTTAATGTGTCAGAGAAATAAATGTGACTTCCTCGCTCACCTACATATATCTACCCCACGTTTATATATAGATAGATACATATAGATATATATATATATATGAAGCATTATTATTTTTTTATTTTTGGTTCTCCCAAACTTCCATTCCTCAAATTTCGGATCTAGCTGCAGATCCGGAGAAGCCAGCTAGCTGAATGTATTTTACTGAGACGTCGCCTCGCTTTAAAAGCTCGATTTTTCTTTAGCTGAAATGAGGTGTCCTGATCATTTTTAATCTACCTGAGCATAAATTGTTTTTGACACTCGCGGATTGGCACAGACAGAAGTGTTTTTCCCCGTCAAACTTAATTTCCATATTACAACAAGATTATTTTTCATAAAAAAATTTTGATTAAAAAAAACTGAGAAATTCTAAACAAAAGGGGGGGGGACGAAACAAAAAGAAAAACACTAGAATTTTTTAATTCTATTTATGTTTAATTAGAACAATCAAATTTGTATTTAGGATACCAGATACATGTTTTACAGTAGGAAAATGAAACTGTAACACTTCTTCTATAGGGTTTTCAACATATTCGCTTAAAGTGGAAATTATAAATTTTACAGCATTGTAGCTGAAAATGATAACTGATTATTTTTGCAAAATTCTTTTTTTATGTACCAAAGAGAAATTTCTAAAACATACTGAATAATTTAGCATTTTCACTTCTAGCTATAAATAGATAAATTACGATTCTTTTTTTTAAAAAAAACTTAAGAAATACGCAAACAGCCGTCAAAATCTATTGCATTACAGTAATCCAGAAATCGTATTTACAATTCTTAGAAAATATTTCCCATTTAATCTACTATTCAGCACTTCAGAAAGCCGAGATGATTCATATGACGCCATAATCACATGGCACACATAATTAAGCATTCCTAATTTCTGTTGCGATCGCACATCATTATTCCTTCTACAGTAGGGTAAATAGATTATGAAATAATACTAGAGCAGAGTATTTGATGTGTATCGAATGAGTACGAATTTACAACACTATGCTTGCTAAAAGTGATATTTCATTGGGTGCAAGAAAAATATACTAATAAAACAATATAAAGATAAAAGATAATTCTATTGGTAAAGATAACATACATATAAGTTGAAAGATTGTTCACAACTGAAAGCTATAACTTTTGAGTGAGTCGTCGTCGATAGCTCTTTATCCCTCAAAAATTTTCATGTGAATGAATCATTATTTAAGTTTATTGAATTTCATCCTTACAATATATATATTGCTTCATATGATGTAAAATTTGACGAATAATTAATTAGATATAAATTCTTTTGTTTCAGATATACAGCAAGATAACTTCAGTGAAAGGTGTTTCTTAAAGAAAAACTAAAAATGAAAGAGAATAATTCACCGAAAGGTAACTAAAACTATGCTATGCTTTTTTCATATAGAATACGTTAAAATTCTTTGAAACATTCATTTTGAATTTCAGATTTGCAAAGAAATGTTACCTTGAAGTTTTCAACGTAAAAAGTTGTTAAATAAAAAAATATGATGTCAAGTTGAAAAGAAAAAGTTCTTCTGATGTAACAACTAATCCTTTAAGTAAGTTATTATTTTAAAGAAATAAGTCATTAATTACTAAATCTGCATGGAAACATATTTTATTTGTTTGTCAAAAATTAAAAAAACATCTAATACACAGTATAAGGACAATAAAAACAGCATAAATAAAAAGAGTAGAATGTATTGCAAGTTCATGCTGTTATTTTTTTCTCATTTTAAAATCAACTGTGCATCAATAAACATTTTGCCAAGTTCTTAATAACTTTAATTCTATAAAGTAAATATTTGTGATCATAATTTTAAAACATTGTTATAA
>JAPMOR010027670.1:0-27600 GCA_026543865.1 Argiope aurantia
CTTTCTGACAGGTAAGAGCTTTTGAATTATTCTATTGGCTAATTGAATTGAACGTGAACTCGAATTGAAGTCTAATCACCCCTAGTGTTGTCAGTTAGAACGCGTTTTACCTATTTAATTGGGTTTTAAATGATTTCGGGTTTTAATTGTAGCATATTATATATATAAAGAGAATCACAAGTGAGTTTCTGAATGGATAAAAAAAATATATAACTTGATCGATATTGTTACTGCCACTTCTTTTTTCAGAAGGTATCTTTGCAAAATCTAACTACGCAATTTTAAGATGGACTTTTTTTCTCAAACAAAGTTTAATCCATTAAAATGTTAAGAAGCTGTGGTTGGCTGCAGCAAAATATAATTGTAGGTATCATTTCGAAATTGTCCTCGGCGGATTTTGATTTTATTGAACAGCATGATTTCTAAAGAATTTTGCCACCAAGTATGAGTTTTCTCAAGAAAAAAACAATCGTAAAAAAATCTTTATTATTATTTTTATTAATTCTAATGGAATTTCAAAAATTATTTCATTAATAATTTAACTCCATCAGTGAAAGACAATTTTAAATGAGAGTTTTAGTGTTTTCATGTGCATATGCTTATGTGTTTGCCTTTCAACTTACTTTTCACAATTTGGAAATAATCCTGTGCTAAAATTGACTTTTTAAATACAAGATCATTTTTGAAAAGAAAAATACTTTATGTATACACATCATAATCGAATCTTATTTTTTTTTAAATTGTGTCTTCATTATTCCGTTAAAAACTTTCAGATGTTTAAAAAGTATGATTTCTTTAGAACAATTATTAACTTTTCTCTTTTTTTGAAATACCAATCAATTTTTATATTTAGGAATCAAATGTGTATCAGGTTTGGTATGGTTTGGTTTATTGGCGCAAGAGCCATATCTTGCTATACTGTGCCAATCAAATGGCAAAAGTATAAAAGAAAAAAAAAACCCTCATTTATTAAATTATAAACACAGATGTGTAAAAATAATACTGCATTAAGACGTAAAAAATGATTTTAGCAACATAAAATTTAAAACAATGATTCATGAAAATTTGATACAATTATATAATGTACATGAACTTAAAAAAAATTATGTTCCTCATAATCAGAATTAAAAACTGCTAAATGCAAGTAAAAAAACCAATAGCTCTTAAGAATTTAAAAATGTTTGGGTGGTATTTTTTCACCCACCAAGTCTTGCAATGTTAAAGAAGATGAATAAAAAAATTGAGCACGATAAACATTATAAACATTACATTCAATTTCAATATAACGAACAGTAAAATGTACTTGGCAATTGCTGCACATAGGCGCGTTTTGGCCAAATATAGGATGCTTATGAGTGAAACGTGTATGCTCTATACGGTGTCGAGTCAACTTAACATCCATCTCATGTATAGGATGAACAGGCCAATAAACAATGTTCGTTTGAAAAGAAGGTAATTTATTTCTGATCTGCATATCCCATGATTTTTGCCAAATAGAAAAAAAAAGTGATGATCAATAGACCTTTTGACGTCACAAAAGGGAAGTCCTATACTTAAAAAGGTCGTTGCAGATTTTGCGGTCAAATCTGCCTTCTCATTCCCGAAGATGCCGACATGACTCGGAACCCAACAGAAATTTATTGAAAGCCATCATTTTTGAAAAGTCGCAAAGTAAATGAAATTTTAATTTCAATCGGATGTATCCGATTATGATAGTGTGAAAGTGTCTCCAAACCACTCATGCTATCGGTATTGATGACAAATTGTTTACGATGCCCAGGGAGATTTTCTGGAGGAGCCCATGTGATATAGATAGAAATTCAGTTCCGGCTGCATCGCCCAACAAGGGAAGGCAACCACCGGCTTTTGCTATTTCCAGCCTCGGCACTTACTTTAGTGTTAGCCGGAACCTATACGCTCAGATTTTCCCCCGGGGACAGTGACCACCCTTCACGTCAAGCCCAAGGAGTGACCCCTTCGCTTGATCCCTAGCAGACTAGCCACTCAGGTGACTAGGTACCAGCCTATTGATACACCAGGGACCACAATGCACCAACCGCCTGTCTAATGGGTCGCCACGCATTGCCAACATGTGTGGTTTTCGGCTGTCCATGAGAAGCAAGAAGCAAACAGAGCGGCGACAGCTTCTCTTGGAGAGCTCCCTCGCTTGCTGTCGAGGGATGGAAGGATCAAGCAGACAGTAACAGACGTAGGGGAGTGTAAACATGAAGGGAGTAAAGATCTCTGGGTACCTCGGTGTTTGGGAAGTTCGTACTCATCTAAAGGTGAGGCCCTTGAGGGGCAAATGTGTATCAGAATAAAACTAAAAGGCGTTTTGAACGGCATAGCTCATTTTCTCAAATGCATTGAGAACAACAATGGCATATATTTGAACTAACTATTTCAGAAAATACAAAAATATTATTTTCCTTCAGAACTTAAGGAATTAAATGCGCTCCAAGTTAAAGCAAAGCTGTCTAAACCCCCTATTTAAAACAATTCTGAAATGTCGTGTAGTAGACAAGTAAGACAATTTTAAAATAGAGACAGGTCGTCTATTAAAGAAGTTAATTCTCTCAAAGAAAAATTTACTAAAATCACAAAATTTTAGGGCTGAATTAGAGACTAAATAGTTATTGAATTCAGTATTCAAAGAGGATCTTGAAGGGTTCATCCACATTAGAAAATACTTTATTTTTTCCTTTCCTTATAACATTCTTTACCATGACACTTGATCTTTAAATAAGCATTCAATTAAGATATTTTTAAAATTATTTGCTGAACATTCATCATAAACTTAATGCTTATTGCATATATTTATTGGATTTCTTGCACAAAATAATATTTTTGACACTAAGTATAGCTCAAAATAGCTTAACTTATTAATACAGGAAATTCAATCGAAAATAAATTGCGATTAATTCCGTTTTGAATCATCAGTATAATAATTTACCTATGACGACGGAACATTTTGTCATCAGCAAACTCTATAATGAAATTAAGCTACAAAAATATCGAAAGAAACTCCTCGCCTCAAATAAAATATAAATCATTGACTTCGATTCTAGTTTAAGGCTCTGCATTCTTTTTTCTGGTGTAAAAGTCAGGATATTTTCATTTCTCTCCCGGAAGATTGAAAAACTCTTCAAGTAGATCTGTTATTAGATTAACCCACAGCTAAAAATCGTTAATCCCAACAGGTGACTTCTAGGTCTCTGAAAGCCCCGGCAATTCATTTATGATGCATAGTTAGCTCCCAGCTTGAATTCAAAGCCATTGTTGTTTGAGAAAAATGGAAAACATTAAGAGCTGCACGAGTGACAGACTTGGAATGAGAAGCAAAAGACGCCAAAAAAAATGTAAGTTTTAAGAAATTCCTTTTCTAAGATTTTTTTTTTGTCTCGGAATATATTTGGGGAAATTTTTGGAAAGATGTTAAAAATTTATTAAGTAAGTATTTTTTAAAAAATTACAATTATTTTATTAGTGAAAAAGGGAAGAGTTAAATTTATACTGTTACGAATCCGTAATGCTGCTTCCCAGCATAGTTGGTTCCATCATTGGAAAGAATATTTTACAGTCATCTCTATGGGACAGAGTCTGGGCGTCGTGTTGGTAGTCCCAGAGCTTGGCGACAAACTTGGCGACCATTTGGCGACTTGGCGACCAATTTGGGGACTTTGGAGCCAAAATAGATTATACCCGAAACTTCGAGAATTTTCCCGATCCGCCCAGTAGGAACGAAGATACGCCTAGAACGTTCCTGATTGGTTGAGAGGCTTCTAGCCCCGCCTCCTGAGACCTATAAAAGGGGCTGCACCTGCCAGAGAAGTCAAGTCAGTAATCCGAGCCAGAGTCGGAGAAGTAGAAGACGGAGGAGTCGGAAGCGACTGAGGCAAGCTAGTGCTGAACTGAGCTGTGCGCTACTGTTTGCAGTATATTCTGGTTGTATGCTGCTGTATATGCTGTTGTATTCTACACGTCTCGGGTGAAGATAATCGTCTTCTGTGCTGTATATAGTTGTCGCTTTGTGCTGTCCTGTGTGTCCTCGTGTAAATAAACGTCGTTGTTTTTATTCTACTTCTGCCTACTGATTGAGCGTTCTCCACACCATATAACTTCCACTATCCAAACGAACCCCGGTAAAGAAATTTCGTAACAATACTAATAAATAAATAGTCTTGGAGACTGCTGCTCCATGCAGTTCTAAAATTCTACCGCTGCATGCAGTATTGGAGTGACGCTGTCATTTCGTCTTACAAGTATGCTTTGAAGAAAAATAATTCTTCATTGTTTGATCACATAAAAATCGGAGTTTCATCATCTACCTTCAACAATTCATTAACAATTTTTTTAACTAGAAAATATATTTATTGAAAAAAATGCTTGCTTAATCTTTTATAGCTATCTTAAATATATATATTTTTTAAATCGCCATCTTTTAAGATTAAAATTTGTTTGTAGTAACTCAAAAAATAAAGTAAAGAAATTCAAAATGTTATACCTTATAATGTTTTCTGTCAGAAATATTTTCACAGGAAAAATATCAAAACATATGTAATTTAAAATGCTAACGTATATGAGGCGGAAATCAGTCCCCATACTTTGAGGAGCTCTACCCTTTAAACTCAAGTAAAAAAATATATATATATATATTAGTAACCTATTTAGACCTAATGGAATACACAAGTTAAATTTTGTGAAGATTGTACTCATCGTTTTAATTCTATTAGTATTCCATCCACTATAGAGCAATTAAAATATTATAATCAATTAAAAAAAGTGCTTATTCTGTGAAATGTACCGAAATAACGTTTTCTGAGGGAAGGGAAGACATTTCAATGCATTTCAACTCATGAAAAATCAAAATAATATTTTTATATTTTATAGAAAATTGTAGTTTTTAATTCCAGATTTTATTTCTGTTTAGCAATTTTTATCGAAATCTGTTCATGAAACTTTTAGTCAAAAAAAGTAGATTTTATACGCAAGAGCAGATTTCTAAATTCATCATACATTTGGATCTTAGAATTTTCGGATATCTGTATCTGGCGCAAGGTGTATTCGAGTCTGAAATGGAATAAATTTAGCTTCTTGAATAAGGCCTTAGAAACCCAAAAGCTATTTTCTTCGATTTTTGTCTGACGAAGAAAATACTAGAGGAGAGGAGAGAATTTTTTTTTTCGTCTCTTCTAGTAACGGTGGAAACCAATGAATATGCATGAGTTCTTGTCATGAATATTTTAGAGGTTCCCTGGACGTCTGATAGCATAAGTATCCGGTGCTTTTATCATGTAAGCCTATCAAGAGTTTTATTTGAACATTGAAATAATAGTTTATCATTGGTTTTTAGGTATTTTTTTCCATCTTCTCTTCTATATTTCAAATAATTATTTTTCTTTTGCTAGTCAAAATGTTTTTGTACATACTTGATAACATCTTAACTTCAAAAAACTTTTTCTCTGCATTAAGTTGTAATTTAATGCATTTTGTTCTTTCTCACTTAAATTGCCTAATGGTAGTGTCAGTAATATAATTTTGTCCATAAATTTTAATATAACATAATGCCTTTAATTATGCTCTTATTTTTTATGTTGAATTCGATATTAATAATATAAGCATTAATTTATAAGGGAATGTTGGATAAATAAAAAAACATTAGTGGATGAAACATATTTCCATACAAAACATATGAAAAAGAGTGGTACAATTTAAGAAACCCTACAAGCATATAGTTCATTGAATATAAAAATATTTTCTTTCGAATTTCACCGTTTGCAGAGTTACAGTCTTTCAAGTTTCAAATGATAATCACAAAGTTTGTGCAAATTTTCAGGCAATTCAAAGCTGAAACTGAAATAAGAGATATAGTAAAAAGAAAAAGAAAAGTACTTTGTGAGGTTGATTGAGGCAATAAAAAGAACAAATATACAAAACAGGATATTTTGATTGTTCTGTTACAAACCTGAATTACAAATTAAACATTTTTACACCGTTATTTTCTATCTTTTAGTGTAATATAAAATAAGCTTCCTTACATTCTTGGCAGAAGCAGGTAACAATTAGACATCAAATGGCGTTTGATTATTTGAATTATGACATTTTTAAAAAAAGTCCTTGATATCTTGAATTTCTTTGGTATTTTACTACTTTTTTACCATATTCTTGCATTTAACTTACATTAAGCCAGCAAGTTATTCGTCATTTGCAGAATATATTTCTAAAGTAATTTGCAGTTTTCATTAAAACAAATATCTTACTTATTGAATTTAAATTTGAAAAGTATCAGATCTCATAATAATACATTTTCCATGCATAATAAACAATTAATTCATAAATTGATAAATGATGAACTTTTTCACTTTTCACCGACACTTGGTAATACTCTTTTTTACTTGAATAGTTCACAATAATACCTTAATTTTAAAACTTTTAATGGGATTTTAAACTTAAAACAAATACAAAATTTTACATCAATAAGTAAGCTTATTTCATTCTGAAATGAAACTTTTATCAATATTTTTGATAGGTTCGAAGAGAATTAGAAATAAAGGTTACAGATTTTTATTTAAAAGTGAAAATGACTGTTAACAGTTTAATTATAAGAGTCATATTCTTTAATAAATATTCTTTTTATAATCTTTCTAGCTTATGTAAAACATTTATTAATCATTTTTTTTTCATTCTTAAGATGTTTCCTTCAGACTAATATTTATTAAGAAAAACTAAGAAGGAATGTTGAATTATACGGGTGTGTTTTTTTCCCCTCTCAAAAGATAATTAAAACTCTGCATTGACCTTTCAAATGTTTCTAACCATTGAAATAATTATAACCGAAACAAGTTATGCATGCTCAAATTTCCACCAAACGACATTCTAAATTATTTTAAAGAATTTTTTGTATTTGATCTCTTTTTCCCTGATGAAGCATTGAAAAGAAAAATTTAGTCAATGGAATAATTTTTTTAAACAAAAGGTATTTTATTAAAGTCTAGTGACATTGCATTTTCCACAAACAAGGGGTTGCTTTTGTATTTTATTGAATGATAATTTATCCATTCATAATTTTACACTGTATAAATTCGTAACTGTAATCGGCACCCACATGGAAAAAAAAACCATTGAAAATATGTGGAACACATTTTTTACCATTATTGGTGCAGGTAATAGGACCTGTTTGAGTGGGATTCTCCAAAATGTACGGTCTGATTGCGAGAGTGACCGTGAAACCGCACCACACCCTCACCTTTGTTAAATGCAATGGCATTTCTTGGATTACTGTGAGACGTTCACGTGCCCAAATACGGCAGTTCTGAGTATTGACACACCCATTTAAAAAAAAATGAGCCTCTTCTTCCCACAATGTTTTCCAAGGCGATCCACCATTCGGGCAAGAAACATGTGCCGCGTTTCATGATCTGTGATTTGTAATGTTTGCACTCGACTGATCTTATGCGGATAGAAATGCAGCGTTTTGCTTAAGATTTGTCATGCAACAGCACAGGGCAAATCGGTTTGGCGAGCAATTGCATGAGCGTTTTGACTACTACTAGTCCTTGTATTGCCAAACAACGCTATAATAGCAACATCTGTTATTGCATCGTCTGCCTCTGATTTTCGACCTAGGCCGGCTTTAAGTTCTGGCAAACCAGTTTCCTTGATTTTTTTAATCATTGCTACGCATTTAGTAGCCAGCACTCTGTATTACTAACATCATCATTTTTTATTGATAATTTGGAGAGAACAATTTATTATTTATCAGCCGCCTTTGGCAACCAGCTTGTTTCCCGAAATATTGGCTTTTCCTATTGTAAAACTATTATGCGCAATATATTTGTCTAAGATTTCACATTTTTATTTCAAAAATAAATAAATATAAATAAAAACATTAATATAATGGAATCAATAGACTTTAAATTTATGTGCGGGATAATTAAGAAGAGAATCTTCTAAAAAATAAAAAGTGAAAGTTTGTAAAATAAAGTAAAAGTAAGTTTGTAAAAGAAGAAGTTTTATAAAAGAAAGACTTTTCTTAATTTTAATGCTAATGGCAAATAAAATTCATTTGTGAAAAATAACATTATTATGGACCTGCATTTTTACACTATAGAAACATATGGCATTCTACACAGTTTTCGCTAAAAGGTAATTTTTGTTATAATTAAAAAAAAAAATTAGTGTTTAAAATTTTTTAAGTGGCAACACTTCTAAATTCAGGCATGAATCGATAGACCGGGGCATTTTATGACGATATGCAAATTTTCAAGCCATCTGCACCCGTAATTTTTCTGGTACATTTTTTTATATTGATTATAAAGGGATTCATTTAAAAGCTTTTTCACAAATTTCAAAATGTCCACACTTGATGGTTCAAATGATATAGATAATGTACCACTTCTCATGCAATAATATCTTTGTAAGCGACATAAATATGAAATCAAAATTTTTAAAAAGATTCTTTCCACTATCATAACATCTTATTAATAATTATTACTGCTATATTTGGCAGAGATTTTCTGGCCTTGTGGCAAGCTGCAATTTTTTTTTCTTTGGTTCATATAATACCACCCCCATACAATAAAAAAGTGATTGAAAAATGAAATTTTATTTAAGAATAAATATTTTGAACTAATTACTTAAATGTAATCATGAGATAATTACTTAAATTTACTATCATATTGACCAATTTATTTTTCTTTGTGATTAATGTTTATGCACTCTGTACGTTTTAACCGATGAAAGATCATTTGTATTTGTTTAATTTTTTGAAATTCGTTTTATGCCCTAAATGTATCTTACAAAATACCAAATTTCATAAAACTAATTTGACGCAATTTTAAATATTATAACATCGTTTATTGTCTTAAATAATTTCAAAAATATTCAGGCATTAAAAAATTCTTATATAACGAATTTAATATTACTTTTATGAAATGCATCTTACATGTATTCTATTCGCGTGCGCAAAAGGAACAAATTTAATAATTTTAATGATTCACAAAATGTTGGTGCTATATAATGTTGCTGATATTTTTGCAGTCATGATGAGTATTTTTATTATATTAAAATACAAGACGGTGAAAAATTTTAAAATAGTAAATTTTAATCTGCAGAGTTACCAAAAAATAAGTTTCTCACTTCAGAGGGCTCTAGAATGCGTTTTATTGAGAAAAAATTTATACTTCATGTCATTCAAATAATGCATTGGCATGGAATAAATGAAATATTTTATTATGAAAATCTGACAATAGATGACTCTGAATGCCTACTGACTGTCTCATGGCACATGAGAAAGCCAGAAACAAGTAGCGAGGAAGAATGGTACAGGAGAGTTCCATCGAATACCCTTTCACGCGGAAAGATCCACTCCATAGTAAATCATATTCATAAATCTTCAAGACTACACAATAGCTGAGACCAGAATGCCTCTTGTCAAAATCAACCGAAATTATAACTTCAAAAGTTCCTCAAAAGTGCAGTTCTCACGAAGAAAATCAAAACTACGACTCAGACGGACGTTACAAATTTCTAACTCTTCAGTGATTATTTATATGCTTATACATGTCATACAGTTGTTCTCAATGTAACTTATAAATTTTTTCAGTTAGTAATCTCGTTTCCCTGTAGGTTCAACCCATAATGACCATTTGTTTATGTATTCTTGTTCCCTCCATCTAGTTATTACTTCACCAAAAAATTACTGTCGCGTATTGATTCTCCGATGGGATGAGCCCCGGATGGTCTGTCGTCTCTTTCTACCAGCAATTTCTTTCTTTCTTTCTTTTTTTTTCTTCCTTCCATCTTGTGCTCATCCAACTGGTTATATAACTTAGTGTTATAGGCACCGGGGGCACAGGATGGCGTTATGTTATGTACCATACATAAAACATTTAATATCCTTTATTAATATTAAATAATAGAAAAAAAGGAAATTTTTGTTTCTATGTAAAATATCTCAAAAAAAAATTGCTGAATATAACTTTTTACATGTTCAACAATGTGTTTTAATCGCAGAAGCATATTTTCCAAATCTGACAGTATTAAGTCTGTAGGAATATCAAGAACTTGGCCCCAAATGCTATCCTTACGATCTGGCACAAATTCTTGCCTTTGACGGAAGATGTCCTTTAAGAAACTCTATACTCAAAGTAGTAGGTGGTGATATTTGGTGAACGAGGTGGTCATGTTATTGTAAAATAAAGGCTAAACAGCCGTGCATCTGTGAAGTGTTGTCTTGGCCTTACATGCTAATAAATGTGCAAAAGAGCAATGTAAAGCATGGACATTAGGGTGAAACAAAAAGGCCTTCACAATTTTCTTTTTTTTAGATGTTATCTTGGTTTAAAAAATATAAATTATTTTTGTTGCTTTATTACATCACCTTAAGGTACCGCAAAAAGCATAAAATTTATAAAGAATTTTTAAAAAATATTAACAAAATTTATAATGGGATTTTATTATATCCACTGAACAAGGATATAATATAAAAACTTTTCTTAAAATATTTTATGCTGGAAATGTGTTTCTGGTTTCTACCTTCTTCAAACAACATATGTTTTAATTCTGTAGCACAGGATGATTCTTTTGAATTCCTCTTCTTCCCCGGCGATTGCCAGATACCTGTACAAGAGTTCTTCTTCCTTTCCCACTTGAGCCATACCTTGGTTCGGTCCCGAAATATTCCCTGGCTTTTCGGACTTCTGACTTTGGCAGGCTATTACTTACTCGGAGACACTAATTTGTTGTACCTGAATTCCACGTCCTACTGACTGTGATTTCAGTTATTGGCGTTCTATCCTCTGGTCCCAGTATCCTGGTGTCCTTCATGAGGAGTCATCTATCTTTTAACACCACTTATTGGTGTGTTCAGATGACCAGTATGGCTGGCCAAAGCTCTTTTCGGCTGTCCAGGAACATTTCTGCCTAGCAAAACTTCAGGCTATCGTCCTTGGAGCCTTGGAGTTTTTTCCATACCACTCCGTATCCGGAGGATCCCGTAGCACTTTTTAACCAGGGTCTCTGACAAAAGTTTCGCTTAATTAAGGACACTGGGACTTTAGAAATCTTTTAAAAATTTGGACCACTGGGAAACACATTGTTTTGCGGAACTGACTACACAGACAGCATAGATGATTTAGCCAGCCTTTGAACTATAAACAACTGTGATTCTTTTTCAGACCTTGAATAATAATTTTGTGCTTTTTTTAAATCAAGATCCCCGATTGTGACAACGCCTGGTGAGTCTCACATCCTCTCTTGTTTTATTCTAGTACAATATTTAGATGTTAAAATTTGATTTTGTTGTGATGATTTTATAAGATGTTTTATATGCTGTGAAGTACTTGTAGTTGTCTTTTAAACCAATTTATTATTTAATAAACAATTAATTTTAGTTTTAAAATCTGCACCTTACCGAAAGGGGGAAAGGGAATAAATTCTTTCTATGTCTGCATTTAATGCTTGCATTTTATTATTAGCATGTAAACCAATCTATTATTATTACCTGCCATTATAAATATGCATGAAATGATTCATTCATTCACTTTATGAATATGTTAAAAAAAAGTGCAAAATTTCTATCCTTGATAAACGTAAATTAGTTTACTTCCATGCTGTACCAGTAACATAGACTATTCTATGAAAATCCTTCGTTTATACGAAATATATGTTAACAAATGATGAATGAATGAATTTAGAATAATGTTCTGAAACTAAAATCGCATAACATTATTTTACATGTTCATTCACAATTTCTACGTAACTGTAGTTTTCATTATTGTAGCAATTTTTAAACTATTTTTCATCACATGTACTGTTGCTTCTTATATGAAAAGAAATTTAAAAATAGATAGAATTACATGCCATTATATTACATACCATTATAATACATACATTATGGGAGAAATTATATATATGTGTGTGTGTGTGTGTGTTTATGAGAATAATTACTTTAATAGGTGACTAATTAATGAATTTATTATTTAAAAATTTATATGCGAACCTTTTTTCACTAAACAATACACAAAAGAATTAATTTAAAATAGTATAGAAACAATACCATATATTAAATGGAGAACATCAATATATTAAATGGAGAAATAAAAACAATTATAAAGGAATTAAAACTCGTGATAAAATAATTAAAACATCATAAATACATTTAAAAGTTTGAAAAAAGATATGAGTTCGATTATTGCGTTCGAAATTAGAAATTCAAAATTGATTTCAAGAGAAAATAAGAACAGCACTAATTTACTTAAACCGAGCAATTCGGTAAATCGCAACTATTCATACAGCTGAGATCAACTGAAAATAGCCGAAAATAATTCGAATAAAAGTCACTTATAATCACTTTTTTGTCTGCAAAATCGAATCTTTAAAAACAAGTAATAACATAAAAATGAATTTCATTCAAAATTATGTGAAATATTTTGTAATAAAATAATTTTGTTTGTTTATTAAAATAAATATTTATTTACCAGGGAGCTTATTCATAACATTCAAGTACAAAGTACCAGTAATTCTTGAATGCATTCCGCCGGTATAAATAAAATAAAATTTGAACAGAGCTAATTCAAATTATGGTTTTGACATTTACTAAATAAAAAAAAATTAGTACCCAAATCCATCTACATATGACGTTAAAATACGAATGTTATTTATTTGCATCTGTTTAAAATGTGAAGCATCATTTGCGTTACAGCGCATTTCTATTGCTTACAGCGCATTTAATTACTTCTCAGCATATCACGCTCACGATGCAAGAAAAAGCGCTGCTGTTAAAAGTGTCCTATTGAATCCGTCAGGACGAATGCAGCTTTAAATTCTGTGGTATGAAGAGGATATGAAATGGTTGATTGCCTCCATATGCTTGACGCACGATGATGCTGGTATTCGAAACAACTGGGCAACCTGGAATTCTTCCGGATAGAGGACGAAAGTAAATGTTGGCCTTTAAATGATGTTCCTACTAAATTTCTTGATGCATCTGTCACTTAGGTTTTTTTTGCGCATTTGGGCTTAACGCATAATCGAAACGTCGACCTAGAGCCATCTGCCGATTTGGCAAGATGTCAAGAATAAGGGCAAATGACTCTTCGATAGTACAATAGATATTCTTGTAGAAAAAAATTATGATTTAGAAAAAATATCCCTTAATAATGAGAGATTTCAAATTAAATAAAACACTCAAAAAGTGTAAAATTTTTCTGTAGAATACTATTAGTAATTTCTACTAATAAGTGCCTCTGAATTATATATATATTTGTAAGCTATCTCACTGTTTTACTTAACAAAAAGTTCATTCATATAAAGTTTAATAATAAAAATGGTATTAAAGGATATAAAAAAATTATTAAATTGTGATATTAATTGTTGTTCACTATCATTTACTCACTGTTCTGAATTCCTCAGAGAAATGTTTTAGCTTTCAGGAAGAAGTATCCTTTTTTATTTGAAAAAAATAAACTATAGATTATTGATATTAGATGATATGTCAATTGAACTTTATAATATTGGAATTCTGGTGGGGACAGAACGCAACAAAATTACAGATTGCTTTCAGACGTCATCGTACGTTGACAAATTCTACCTCTGTTAATAAAAAAATGAATCCGGATTTTCAATTCTCGTCTTCCAGGAATACCTCCAACAGGAAAAAGAAATTTTAAAATGGAGCCATTGTTGTAGCATTCATTGGCAAAAATGCTACTCCCAGAGGGTAATGCGCAGATAAGAAGTCTTGTTTTCCATTTAATCTGTCACTTCACAGATGATGAATGGTTTACTCTTTGTATCCCGTCTTAACGCCATTCTTGCAAAAAAGAAAAAAAAAGTTCTCTCTGAGTGAAAAAGGACGTTTGTCAAACGATAGACTTTTGAATAGTTTGGAGACATTTAAAGAGTTCTTTAATAAAATGTTCTCTTCTAACTTTTAAAATGTATTCTGAAATCATCAGTAAGATATAGTAATGACATGAAATCTACAAAGAATAGAACTAAATGTGAATGAGCGCTGTGAGGATTTAAATAGTTTTGAAAAATAATTAAAATTTTCATTAAAAATTCGAAACTTCTTGCTCCTCTATCCCTTTTAACCTGACGGACGCTGTTTGGATATTCCATGAGAATGAAAATATAGAAATACAGAACTAATTATAAAATACACATTTTTTTTCTCTTGAAATTTAGTCGTAGCTGCAAACAAAATGATACGGGCTAACATGAGCCAGGATTTTACGGAATACCAGATGGATTTTAATAAATTAGATGGGCTGATTTCAATAATGGTCTTTCATCCATCATCCGCTCATTTATTATATTGAACGAAATATATTGTAATAAATATATAAAATTAATTTCTGAGTCCATCAATAATATTTGAAATGTAATACCTCTCTTTTAGAAAGAAATAAAATTTTAAAATAAAATTGTGGCAGACTGGATACTAATATTTCACCACTGATTATTAAACATATCGTTAAAAACGAAATACTGATTTCTGAAAGAGAAGTCCGGAAGGTAAATTTCTTTACGATGGTAAGTTTTCTACAATGGTGTGCAAAACTTAAGCAACAGATATGTTTTTTGCCATAACTTCACGAGAAATCATCTGAGAGACATGAAATTCAGAAATGAGATACAGCATTTTGTTCTGAAAAAATGACGAAAGCATAGTTGCGCAGAAATGAATACAATGCATACAGTATGGAATCAAACAAAAAAAGGCTTTATTGAACTCATGTTAGCGATCTCCAGTTACAGAACCTCTGTCGAAAACGTGGAGCTCAGTCCGCCCGTTCATCATAATGCCTTCCCAGACGACAACTCCAGGACCACCGAAACTGTCTCTTTCCGTGATGTTACTGGGATGAAACCGTGTCCCGACCTCTCTCCAAATCAACTGACGTTGGGAATCACTTGTGGCACTAAAACGACTCTCATCTGTAAAGAGGACACGACTCCATTAATGAGATGTCCAGTTTTTGTGCCCCCTGCACCACTCTAAACGATGCCGCCGGTGAGAAACTGTCAAAGGGATGCGACGTTCAGGATAGCGGGCGAATAGGCCACCTTTGTGAAGGCGTCTGGGCACAGTAAAACGCGACACTTGTCGCCCCGTTGCTGCACACAGCTGCTGAGCAATGGCGCTTGCTGACTGGTTTCGGGTTCTTTTCGCCTGCAGGACGATATGTCGCTCATCCATTGCAGTTGTTTTCCTGGGGCGGCCGCCACCAACCCTTCTCACAGCTGTACCTGTGGTTTGGAAGGCTTTCCAAGAGCGCGAAGCGACACTTTTGTTGATTCCGAACTCTTCAGGTACACTGGTCACACTACGCCCCTCCTCCAGCTTTCCGATCATTCTTCCACGTGTGAAATCGTCTAGGTGATTTCTGCTAGCCATATTTCACGAATTAACTCACGTGCACTTGCAGCGAATGTCTTTAATTGCGTCTCCGTCCTTCCTTTTATTGTAGTGTTGAGCTGCGCGCGCCTTCCGCACGTGTTTTGCGTACGCTCACGTCGCCTGTGACGTTTTGTTCCTGATATTTGCATACGCATGACCTTTCTCTTGAATTACGTGTTCATTGTACTGATCGCAAGAACTCCCTTTCTGCAATTTCATGGCTATCTGCTTAAAATTTGCATTGTTGCTTAAGTTTTGCACACCAGTGTATTAAAATTAAAAAAGTCAAAAAATACTATCGTTTTTTACCTGAATAAAATAAAATATCAAAAGTTAAATAATTTGAGCAAATAATTTGAGTATTTTAACTATATTATTATACAAGTGTATTGTGTCTATTCATTTTTATATGTATGAAATTCAAATAGAAAAAAAAATATTTTACTGCTTTTATATATTCGAAAAAAAATGAATCAAAATCAGGCACTGGATTCGTTTAGATCTACATATATTTTAAGAAAATTCTTAGATCTATTAAAACAAATCATGTTTTTATAAGCAAAAATGTTATGTAAGAAAAGCAATGTAAGGTAAAGGGCGAACTTGACATTTTTCGAAGATGACGGGAAAAGAATGATTTTCAATTTATCTAAAAATTTGAATTCAGAAAAATTTTATCTGGAAATGTATACTGAAAGTCATAAGGATAGGTTAAAAAGAGCAAAGGTGGTTTCATTCTCAATATTTATAATTCATAATTACGAATATATGAATAGTACATTATTTTTAACAGATAAAAAAATAATATATAGTATCGAAATTCGGAAATAAACTGAAATTAAAAATGCGAGGACATTTTTTTTGTTGAATAAAATATTCAGCATTTAGGTGCTAGAATGAATTAAAAATCAAAAATGTCAATTATTCACGATCACCGGCGGCACAAAGTATAGAAATATTTAACTGATGAAAACAATTCAGAAATTCATATAAAATAATTTCATTGTTTTGAATTATTAATAGAAAATTCAAAACTTGATATCGGCTAATTCCAATTAACATGTTTTATTGTAATAATGATGATGATTTAAATAGCATTTTTCAAAGCAGAGTTGAGATAGGAAGCACTAAAAAATTCGAAAAAAAAAAAAGAAAAAAAAAAGAACTGTGCCCTTATTTAGTCAGAAAAATTCTTGTGACAATGTGACAAGGAGTTTACTTCTCTTAAAAGTTAGGGAGATCATTTTATTAAAATTTAGAAGTTTTTGTGATTTACAAACAGCTGCATACCGCCAGCTGTAAATCTACGTAGGTCAACAGACCTACAAATCCTTTCAAAGATAGTTCAATTCGAAGACGTCGTCGAATTACACGCTTTTAACTAAGAAGGTTTATTAGGATATGTCTTGGAACGAATTTTGGAGGCACTATCAATTTTTAAATATAAAATGAAAGTGAAACGAAGTTTAGATGGGTTAAGAAGAGTTTTAAATAGGGTTCTTTTTAAGTGTATAATTATACTTTACACTGTTTTAATAGCAAGTAGTGCCTTTTTTTCAAATATAATTTATTAATTAATTAGTCCCGCAACCAAGAGCAGCACTGTAAAAAACATGTCAGAATTTATGAACTATACCTTACACTGTGAGATTGCTGTTTACTCTTAGTTCCGAATTATCCCAAACACATTTTACTCTTTTTCAACCTAAATATCTTTTATTTCTCGGAATATTTTAAGGTCCTTCTGTCACCAATTTTTAATTACAAATTTAAGGGAAAAAACTTTAAAAAAAAAATAGAAGTGATTGAATTTTAGGACACCTGAGAAAGATATATTTAAGACTTTGAGAGATACATTAAAACAAATAAAATGTTGCATATCAATTTAGTGTTAGAAAGTAGTATTTCAAATTATTTGTTCACACCGTTATTCAACATATTTTTATTTAAGATTCTTTCTAATTGAAATGAATAGATATTTTTTTTCTACCGTTTACTTCAAGAATAGAATCTGTCTTAACAACATTATAGCAAATTCCAAATTGATAATTAGCCACAAAACAAATCTTGATACCAAAATTTGTAATTCATAACCCTGTTATATCCAATGCGATATCATCATCTCCATTAATCATGCAGGCAGATAAATAGTGGGTCTGTGCTCCGGCAATTTCAATTTATCAATTAAAATATGCAAATTTGTTCAAATAAATCAGCCATAGATTCGAAGACTTTACATCTGGTTTGAAAGATTCAATATTATCAACTTCAGATATAACCATTAGTATCATGATCTCATCTTCCTCATTATTAGTTTTATTTTCTTCTAAATTTGATATAAAACGACTTCAAATAATTATGAACAATCATCATTCATTTTTGATCCAAATGAATTTAGATTACATGAGTGATTCTTTCCAATGTTAGTTATTAATTTATTCCGAAAAAAGATTAATGGCAGGACAAAACGTTATCTTGTTATGAATCATAATCAATAAATTATTAATTATGATTCGGATTCTGGTTCATAATTTTTCCATTTAGGTGGTTTTGTATCAAATCAGTTTCTTTACAAATATTTGACAAAACCTCTACAGTTTCGGCAGTATCTCGAATTTCAGGATCAGCACATGTTTCAAATATATTACGATTTGTAAAAGAATTGCCTGTTTCTTCTTCGTCAGTGACCAACCACATCTGGCTTCGGCGGAATAATTATCAATTCAGAATAATCAAATTTTTCATCGATAAAGAATTCATATATTCAAGAGCTTTCTCCGCTGTTAGAGATTTCCTGGTCATTGTACAACAACAACAACAAAAAAAAAAATGGTCAGACAAACTCGCAATTACAAAATAAAGCGGCAACTAAACTAATGAAAAGAAAAGAAAGCACCAAAAACACGTTTTACAATCATATTTGCAAAAGAACTTGTTTGTCAAAGGGGACTGATACAAACGAATGTTCGGAAGCATTCAGCCTTTGGTTGTTCCTTGTCCCTAGCATGAAAGGATAAAAAGATACACTGTTCCCTTAATTTGAGGAACACGATCTAGGAGTATGGACATTTAACATCTTTTATCATTTTGTTTTTCTTGTTTCACAGTTGTATCATATTAAAAGCATCTGTTCCATATATGTTCTAATGTTTCAAAAATCTTTATCTTTTCTAATTTAAATTGTTTCTATAATTTTATTTGAATTCAACGAAAGTTGGCGCAGTTTAAACGAGAACGGTTCTTGCGCCCATGAAACACAAAAATCAACAGCCTAGAAGTTTGGCCGATTTGAAAAATGTGGATATCGGACCGTTGTCCTATTTACAGAGCCGCTGGAAAACACATGTCAAATGTATGCAATATTTCTTTTTTTTTCGTGGATATTTTTAATGTTTTAAACAACAGACATGATCTACTAAAAAACTATATGTGTGTGTTTAAGATAAATAATAATTTTATTATTACTTAATGGGTTAAAACTATGGAATTTTTTAGGTGTGAATTTAAAGATTCTTTTCTTTTGATTAATTTTCTTTCGATTAATTATCTTTTATCCTTTTCTTTTGATTAATTATCATTTGAATTCCATTTTCCCACTAATTCAATTAAATTTAGTCTATTTATAATAATCTTAGAAAAGTTTTATGTAGATTTGAATTGTTTCTTTTATTTTATTCACGTTTAATTCGATTGTCCTATTACGGGGGCAGCGGTCCAACATGGTTTAAAGCAATATAAGTACTAAAATCACACAGCATTGAAATCTATTGAACTGCAGAATATTTTGTATAATTTATGCAACATCAGAGATAACCATTCAATAAAAATTTAATCAGATTTAAAATAAAATCCAATTTTCAGTTCTACTTTTAAAAAGGATTAAATGCTATAAATAATATTTCATTATTTTTTTCAGTCAGTATATGTACTTCTTAAAAGATTTATAAAGACTAAATTTTATATCGTCGTATGAATCATATTCAGTAAAATAATTTTGTCATTCTGACATTTTAATTTTCTCGATTAAATATGACCGAGTTATGAAGTTCTGAATATCACGATATTTAAACAATAAATAATTTCAAAATTTTAGACGCAGTTTCGGGGGGGGGGGGGGACACCGGGTCTTGGTTGGAGTATCCTCTTTGAAACGGATTGGCTTAAATGGCGCATTTTTAAGATGGTATTATTCATATTTTCCTAATTCACTTTGCTTCAGTCTAATTACAGTGGAGCTTTCTTGTTATTTAAAATATTAGTTTCTTAGGAATATTTTACTAAATATAAACTTATAGTTCTAAGGGTCTATATAAAAATATAAAATTCTAATTCATCAAAACATTTATGAATTGAAATTGCATAAACTAATATTCTTTTCTTTGATCATTTTTCTTATTAGATGTATATATCTATTTTTTATGTCTCTAATTTGACATTTTCCCGAATTAAAGTGGATATTATGTATATATTAAATCATATTTTGCTAAAATAGCAGATAAATTTTCAATTAATAATACTTATATATTAAACAATCACAAAAAATTTTCTTACATTTATTTTTCCAGAAGATATTATACTTCATATTTATTTCATTCCATGCCGACAAGTGCTAAAAACTCACTTTTTGTACATTTGGCTTGCAGTGAGGATTTACTTAATCTTTGAATTTGAGAATTTGTCATGGTGTAACCCCTCTGATAAAAGCTAATTATTTTTCTTGGAAGCATGCCAAGCTTGTGCAGGATAAGTTTTAATTTGTGCCACATAGATTGGCGGAAAATATGGTTAAATATTTTTAATAACTTGAAAATATATCCCTTAACTAGGGAGGTGATATTTTAGGACTTAACTGGGGAGGTGCGGACTACGAGACCGCATTTCATTTATACTAAAATTAAATTTTCTAATGAATGAATTAGTGTGAAAAACTGACAATATATTTTGCAGACATTTTTCTTAATATATAGATATGTTTTAGAAATTTTTCAAAATATATTATGATTGTAAAAAGTAAATGCGTTGGAAGATACAATTTCTTATCAAATTACTTGTTACAATAAATAATATTCTTCAAAAAACATATTTCTTTTTATTTTTAAAATCATATTTAATTTTACAGTACATAAAGGTCTTCACTTTGTCCAATTCACGTAAAACAGAGCTCTGCAGTCTAAAATTAAACAGTCACCATATTAATATATGTTTGAGATTGAATCAAGTGCTGGAATGACAACCTCAAACTTGCAATCAGATATTACAAAAAATATCGAATACAAGGATGAACTACAGAAAATTTTCGAGGTCTTGAATGCAGAAGAGCAAGAAACTGAATAAGCACAATTAGGGGAGCATATGCTTGCTAGTAAATCGACCAATATTTTTCTAATTAGAGAGGAAGCCAACACACTTTAATAAAGCAAGCCAAACGAATGAAAAATATATCCGATGCAACACATCCTGAGTTTGATATTAGAGGTAATGCAGTTGTTCCCATTCCAGATGTTGATAGAGTAAAAGCTGATTTGCGAAATCTCATGTGTAGTGCTTAAAAAAAATTAAAGTGGTCTGTTCAAAATTGGAATGAAAGATGGAGTTCTGAACGAATTGTATTCGAGGTAAGAAATGATATTTAAACTTAATTAGTTCAGTATTTATTCATTAAATATATGGTAATTACTTATATTCACTTGATAAGTATTTATAGACTACAGCTAGTCAAGGCTCAAGTTTGACAGAAAAATTTCATATATTCACTGATTTCAGATCTGAATTCGATGTATCGCCGCACATTTTCTTAACTCAAGAATGAGTACTCAATCAGGATATTTCGCAAAGAAAATCAGCAAGAATAGGAACTGTAGGAATTGGAAAAGGGTTCGCGCTCGTTCTAGTAAAAAAGACTGTTCTTCAAAGAGACATTTCTGTGTGAAAAATGGTCCACTTTGCAATTCTAAGTGTCACAACAGTTTGCCATGTCGAAATAAGTAATTTGTAATAACGGTACTATATTAAATAATATTCACGTAAAATATTTTTTCTTCAATGATGGGTTCTTTCCTAAACATTGTAAGTATAGTTTAATAAAATAATTTCTGATTCAATTATATTGTCTAACTAATTAGTCAAAACATTAATAAAACGGGTTCTCCCTATCACTTTCAGATAGAAGGCGTTTTATCTAGTTCATTCGGATTTCCACTAGCGTTGTCAGTTAAATCGCGTTTTCCCTAGTTAACTCGCGTTTTGACTGATTTTGGGTTTTCACTGTAACATATATACTTGAAATTTGTGCTGTGATATTGCGAAAGTTACCGAAGAAAAATATCAAAATTTTGATACATTTTTTATTAATAGGAATTTTAATTAAAATTTAAAAAATAGCTCCGAGGTGCTATTTTTACCCTCCAAAATATATATCTGTCAAGTGTAGGTTCTTTAGAGCAAAAGGTCTGTATCACCAATACACACACACACACACACACACACAAATATATATTCAAAAACTTATGAAAATTGAGAAAAACTTTTGAAACAGCTCTACGGTCTGAATGAATTTTGAATTTTTTGGTGAGATCATCTCTTAAAGAGATTGTGCCAATTAAATTACTTGGCTAATGAATTGCCAGCAAAAGAAATACATCATTTGGTTATTAAACTGTATTGGAGTAATTTTTTCCCATCATTAATGTTTCGTAATATCAGAACTTTAATATTAATGAATAAGTTCAAAAATATGAATCCACATTCAATACGCATGTAACCAATGCTCCTGATATATCCATGTATTAATAGGAAATTATCTGATTAAAATATCATATTTCTATTTTATGAAATATTGCTTGGAGTAAATCAAAGCAACTGTTCTAATACATACTTTTGAATGAAATAAAACTGTTTTTACTGAATGAGACGGGCAACAATTAATTTAATGGATGCATAAACTAGCGTGATCAAATACTCTAGCTTCATACATCTATTTGTCTGACATTCATCGACAATACTGTTTTAGGAGATACAGTTAAATGTAAATCATTGCCATTTCGCTTCCGAACGGGAACATCGATTCTGCAAAGCGTGTGATATAAAAGAAAGCAAATAAATACAGATTTTCCGCTCCACGAATGAAATGCAGATACCTGCCCTTCCCTATCCACTGTGTGTTTGCCAAAGGTGACAAAATAGTTGATTAAAACAAATGTATTGCTTCAATAATTGGACAAATAATTATATCACAATAATTATAGAAGGGGCATTGAATGAATAATAATTATTAGTCATTCAATGCCCCTTCCTCTTACGACGTTAAAATAAACACCTTGTCTAACTAGCATCGCTATTTGTTTAGTATGTGAATAAAATGATGTGACGAGAATGGATTTATAATAAATACTGAATATTTATCTTATGCTATAAGATAAATATTTAGTATCACCATGTAGGAAAATTACTATTATCAGAGTCCTTAAATTTTGTATAATAGATGTATTTCTGAGGTTCATAATGGATATTGTTGACCTTAAGTGAACCTTCCTTGTTATCTTACCAGCCTTCCTCTGGAATCTTCGAATTGCATCAAAGACCCGCAGCTAACTGCTAACACCTGGTAATGCACACCCCTATAGATGTGTAATTTTTTCACATCGCATCACAAAATTTGTATCCATATTTAATTTAGCTTAGGTGTGTTATGCACCTTTCCTTTAAATAGTTTATATTGTATCATAGTTTTGCTTTGTATTTTTAACATTATCTGTAAAGAATTTGGGATGAAGATCGTACATTTTCACTTAATCGCTCGATACTGTTTGCAGAAAATCCTTCAATCGCTTCTGCAGTCCAAACTGATTTCATTCCCTGATGGAATAATTATGTGCTGACCGCTCTTAGAATTAGTTTTTGCTTTAAATTCTATTTTTAACCTTTATTATCACTTTATAATTTATTACGACAACTTTCCTTAAATTTCAAATTTTTGTGCATTCACAAAACTTATGTTTTATATTTTACTTCCTTTCTATTCAGATATTTCCTTTATTTTATGCACTCTCCTTTCTATATATATATATATATAGTGTGTGTGTGTGTGTATGCGTGCGTGCGCGCATCTGTAAGTTGATATAATTATTTCATCCTATAAGTAATTGTGTATGATTGCATTCAAGGTTGTATATTGGAATATAGATATAATGTATATCGTAGTATATTGGAATATAATTAATATGTATATTGGAGTATATTGAAATATAAATAATATGTATATTGGAATATACAACCATGCGCATATTTTGTTCTTTGAGCAATGCAAAGTCATTAGATCTGGAGTTGAATATATACTTCAATATTTGTGAGTTTTTAAAATTGATTTGTCAAATAAGTCCCATAAATTATATTTCTTACTAGCCGCCTTTAGCGACCAGCCGGTTCGCCAGTTTTACCGCTCGCCACAATTTTCAATTAAATATTTTAAGTAACTGATCTCTTTAGATTCTCAAACAAAACATTTTTAATCTTCAAATTTTGATAGTCATACCAAACTTACACTGTTGTTTAGATCGTTTCGCTCAATTTACTATATATATTTTGCTGATTTGTTGTCATTTTCGGTAAAACTTCAACTTTAATTTAAAGTGGAAATGATGAAATTGCAATTAATATAAAGATATTTTTTAATGAAACCAAAACTTTTAATTTTATTTATTATCTTTATTATTATTTATTTATTATTATTATTATTGAACATGAGTATTGCAAACAGAATCGCTCGGTATTTAAGTCTTATGTGAAATACAAAATATTTTTCATAATTTATGTAATATATCAAAGAATAATTCAACAAAAATTCCTCAGATTCAGCATAAAATTCAGTTTTTAGTTTTTCTTTCAAAAGGATTGAAATGAAATCAATAATAATATTTTGTTCCGGCCTATAAATATATTTCAAAAATTATGAAGTCTAAATTCAATGCAGTAAGGTATCATATTCTGAGAAATATTCTGAACACACCAAATTTTAAATAAATGAATGAATGTTTCTATTTTCCACGATCAACTAAGACTTATTTATGAAGTTTTGAATGTTAAAAATTTAGAAAAACTCAACATTTTTATAATCTTAGGCCAATTAATCATGAGAAACCTGCGCGCTGATTGGCGTATTTTCTTTGAAACGATCGATAAAAATCTAAAATTATCCTTTTTTTATTGAATAGTGATATTTAAATTTTCATTAATCAGTCAGTTTAAGCGATCGATTTAGTTGATTGGAAATTAACTCTTTTTATTTAAAATATTAGTGTTTCAAGAACATTTTGTTAATCGTGATTTCCACAGCAAAAGATTTATGTAAAATCAAAAATTCGTTATTTATGAGAGCATTTATTGAATCAAGTTACATAAAATATAATCATTTTCCATTTAGACCATTTTAGCATATCTGTGTCTTACTAAAGGTTTACAAATTAGCTGTGTGGCCCTGATTTGAATGGATATCCTGTTCATATTAAACAAAACTTGACTTAAAATAAAACTGATTTATTGTATTAATAATATAGAGAGTGTAAAAGATCGTAGAATAATTTTTCTTGAATTTACTTTTTAGAAAAAATAATATTTCATATTTGTTTCATTTTCTACAAACACGTGCCGAAAATTATATTTTTGCAGATTTCAATTTCAAAAAGATTTAATTTATTTTTAATTAGAGCTCTAATCAATGTGATGGCAACACTTTGAAAAAAGCTAATTTTTTCCCATGAATGTGAAACCTGCTCGTGTTGCTTAAATTTTATTTTTATTTTTTACGAAAAAAATTGTTGAAAAATATAGTTAAAATATTTATTTAAAAATTCATTAAAAATAGAAATTTAATTTTAAGGTTAAAACATTGGTATCATTTAAAAGATAAATATTTGATCTTTAACTTCATGTAAAAATCTTTTTTGTGTGGTATTATTTTCGGAAGTTATAGCAGAAACACGCCAAAATTTCGCTTAATTTTTAAATAAATAAAATTCTAATTAAAAATTCGAAAAAATAACCCCATGTGCACATTCCGGGCCTCCAAGGTATACACGTGCCAAATTTGGTAGCTGTAGGTTGTATGGTCTGGCCTGTAGAGCGCCAACACACCCATACACACACGCACACACACATTGAGTTTTATTATAAGTATAGATTAGTTTTGCTTTTTGTAAGTGTACACTTTTAAATAGCGGTCGATTGAAGTTAGATAGTTCACCATGGCATTCATGGATTGAAAAAAGTTTTAAATTGAAAGCAGAAGAACTGGACTTAAGTGTAAAAACGAGTATAATTGAAGGAATCGAAATTTAATAATGTGAACTGACAACAGAATTTCTTTATTATGATGAGAAATTAACACATGTTTTTCTTAATAACTTTAACATGAAAAGGAGAACATGTAAAAAAAGAGAGAGAAATTAATAAAATACATCTAGGAAGATTGTGAAGGAATGGAAATTAAACTTTAGAACCGAACGCTTCTAGAATTTGACTCAAAGAATAGAATCCTTAGAATAAAGATCAGAATTCATAAAAATCGGAAATCATTTTATATTGTCATGTTTTCTTTCTAAACAAGATGAAATAAATTTATTTCTGGCTTACTTGAGCTTAAGATTAAGAAACAGACTGCTGAAAATTACGTATTTCAACCATATTATTTGATACCTTCTGGCACTGATCGCTTTATTTCTGGAGATTCAAGGGATCCTGAATCTGAAACAATATCGGCAATAAATGAATGTAAGAAGTGAGTTCAAAGACAATGCTACTTTGGTGCTGATATTATTGATTTAATTGGCATCATTGGGGTCAATTCTATATCAATGTTTTTTCTTTACTTAGTGAAATTTAGCTTTTTAAAATGATCTAAACAATATTATTTTCTAAAATTTCATTATGATGTAAAAAATAACGAACTTCCAGGGCAGTATGGCCCAAACTGATTCTTGTGCCATTTAAACTAAACCATTTAAATATAATTCATTATTCATAATTGGTTCATGTAGTAAAAAAAGCAACAAAACGAATTTTTTCTGAAGTGAAATCCATTAGCTGTTACAGTGAGATCAGTAACTAAGACATTAATATAAGGGAAATCGATGCAAGACTCTTTCAGTGGTCAGTTTTAATAATTAAAATGCTCCACTTAAAATTTCATAACGCATCATCCTAACGAAGCTAGATTATTTTCGCAAGAATTGTTAAGTCATTAGTCACAAAAGACGAGTCTTTGCTACCTCTACTCACATAATTGGGTCCCATTTTTCTTATAATCATTGACTGTGAGAGTCATTTAGAAGGGAAACAATTTCCGCACGTAATGCAGATAGTCAGCTTTCCAAAGTTGTGCAACCTGAAGAGTATAGTCATTACAATGCATTCATTTGTTAATTATTGCGGCATCATTCTTTCGTCATTGTTACGAGCGAGCAGTAATAATTTTTAAATATTATATTAAATGGATATTAGGACAATAATTTCTAACTCAGGGAGTTTAAAACATTGGTAGTCCTCCAAAATAGAATTTTCGTCGTTTGATGTTTTATGATTTTGTTTATGCATATTTCATTGAAAAAAAAAGAATAATTATTTTGTCCGAATATTTTATACGTGGAAGTTGCGTTTCTTCCAAAAAATGAAAGAATGTAAAATATAGATAATTATATATATTAGGTCTACCGGAAAGTTCTGTCCACTCCGGTTACAGTCATAACTGGGGATGAAAAGTGGATTACCTATGAAAACATCCTAAGAAAAAGGGCATATTGTGAACCCGGAAAACCTGCTCCCTCTACCTCTAAACCGAAGTTGAGCCTGAACAAGAGAATGTTGTGTATATGGTGGGACATTCGAGGACCAATACATTTTGAGCTGTTGAAACCAAACGAAAGGTTAAATTCGGAGAGGTACTGTCAGCAATTGGATAAATTAAAAACAGCACTCCAAGAAAAGAGGCCGGCGATGTTCAATAGGAAGGACATCATACTGCTTCATACAATGCCAGGCCACATGCTGCTTTGGGGACTCATCAGAAAGTAGCAGAGCTAGGGTGGGAAATTCTGTCGCATTCACCATACTCCCCGGACCTAGCACCATCTGATTATCACTTGTTTCTGTCCTTACAAAATTTCTTGCAGGGCAAACAATTGAAGAACGAAGAAGATATCAGA
>JAPMOR010027670.1:33482-54547 GCA_026543865.1 Argiope aurantia
CACACACACACACACACACACACACACACACACACACACTTGAATACAATTATTTCGACTTGCAGTTCAAAAGACTTACCGTTATTATTTAGATAAAAAAATTGCTTATTCTGAAACTGATGCATCTGAACGTCTACCATATTTCAGCTATAACAAAAGAAAACTAATATTGCAAAGATGAAAATGCATTTTTTAAAATTCTAACACTCAAAAGCAGGCTTGGGAGTGATGTGTACAATATTTCGAAAATTTCCTTTCAGTTCAGCAGTTTTTTGGAAGGAATATAATGTAGCGTACATTTCATATTTTAAGGAAAAAAACACATTTTGTCAAAGCTTTTGAAAGTGCAATAACAGATTTTTACAGTAGTTTCTGATTCAAAGCTGAACAGCACAAAATTTATACCAATGATCTAGTTTAAAATTATGAAGGAGTAAAATGCAACCCATTTAACAATATTTGGAAAAGTGCTGCTGAATATTAAAATTAATTAACACATATTAATTCAAGAAAGAATTCACTATGAATATTTTCAATTCCTGGTTTCTTTTATTTTTAATTTTAAAATTCCAATCCGCAGTTAGATGAATAGTATTTCTAAGGAAATCCCGTCGATGGGTGCACGTCGAGAAATTCAATAAGTGACAACAGAAACGGAAAGCAGCGATTTAATACCCAAAGCGACACTAAACAGATAAGAAAAGTCAACAGAAATCTGCAGAAAAATAGCACATGCAGAAATAAATGACACATGCAAGAAGCAAATAGTAAATTAAATAAAAGTACACCACAGAGCTAGGGAGCCGGCAACGTCATCAGCACTCGATAGAAAAAATATACTTGACTGTTTTTCCCCTTTCGCTTTGTACAGATTTTCCAAAGATTATCAAAAATCTGGATCGATCTCCAAAACTACGCCTAATTGTAATATAGCCAGAATTCTTCTATTCTCTACAGATAAAGTGCTAATCGCCAAAGTTGAAAATTTAGTCTCCAAAGGATCGTGATGACATAGTCTTTGACCGGGAATCCAATCAACATTCATTGAATATCTGTATCTGTGACAGTAACTACTCATGAAAGAAATAATAAATTCACATTATTGCTCTACTCTATAAAGACGGCACGTCTTGACAATGTCATTACACAGAACTGTGATTTAATAAATTAGATTGGAGCAAATCGTTTAAAGTAAATTACATTTAGTTTGCTTTTGAGTTATCTCTGAACTCTGCAGAAAATGTGGCTGACAATAATAAAAGGGGTTTCCCAGACATGCTGCAGTTTCGGGAAACTTATAAGACTTGGTCAACCTCCTGAAAATGGTGATTTGATGCTCGGACGTCAGAACATACATTCACTGGACAAATAAGTTCCCTCTCTAGCAAATGCATGTACTTTTTACAGACTTGACTCCGTGAAACTACTATTAAAAACTATTTTAAATTATTTATTTTGTTATGTTCATAGATATATGTGGAGAGAAATAACTGCATACGACATCAAAATCAGGATTTTTAGCTACAATTTATTTGTAAATTTAAAGAAAATTTTTATATACTTAACTTGTCTTATTATATAGTTTTTGAAAAGAAATTTTATGATGATTTTATATTTTTTCTGGTATAATAGAATTGTGAAATTTTATGTAACTATGTTTCCTAGATGATAATACTCTGTCTTAACATATTTCTAGAGCTTAAGTATTTTTTATTCGATTAATTTAATTCAAATTTTGTTTCATACTTTGGACTATGTGGTAGTAAATTTGATAAATTCTTTCAAACTCCTTTAATATTTTAAAAAATTAATAATTGTACTTCCATTAAAATAATATAAATTTCAATAATCATATTTTTAAATCATGTGAATAAAAATATGGTGCTGTTTTCAAAATAAATCTAACAGGACAAAATGAAAATCCATAGGTTTAAATTTTGGTTGAATATCAGCACTTTGGAAACTATGCGGAAGGGGTATTATTCTACTCACCTCTAAATAAAGCATATTTTTAAATAGAAGTAGAAACAATTTTGTCTCCGAATTTCCTTCACTAGAATGTTTTATTTCAGTTAATGCTTCGTATTAAAAATCTGCTGTAATTTTAGGAATTTAAACCTATGCAGTATTTCTACGAAAAATCCAGAATGGTTACTTAGGTTGTGCCTTCAGTAAGTAAGCTAATTACATGATAATTAAAGATACTTGCTACCACAGTTTCAGTATATAATGCCCTGTCTTTTTTCAATAAGCTTAGAATAGTTCATTTTGGCTGTTAAAAAAATTTTAACATTTTGAATGCTGTAAGGAAAAAATAATACAAGAAATAATTATTTTGTAATGCAGTATCAATATGGAGGAAGGTACAGGAAATGATATCAAAATACTATGCATCTAGTTTAAATTTTTGCTTGCATTTCAGATGCAGAAAAATATAATGAGTCACATATTACGAAAGCAATATGTTTAAAACTACGAATTGATTGGGGGCACAGAAGCGAATTTTCTTTGTTTCTGAACTTGATTTTTCAGACAGAAAACTACAGTGAAGTTACAAAATGGAAAGGGAATATTGATTTCTCCATGAAAAAATAAATTTTTATCTGAATCATGTGCATATGATTGTGATAAGCAAAATATTATTTTTTAACAAATAGAAAGCGCATATTGAGCACATAATTCCTGATATGACACAAGAGATATAGTTCATTACAAATTTATATATTTCTTAAAGATCCCGACCGAATTTCAGGATGTGTAAGGAAGGGTTAATCAAAACAATTTTCTGTAAAATTTCAAAGAGGGAACATGATGTGTTCTTGCTCTAGCTACAGCTTTATATTTGTGTTGGATAACATGAACCATACTTATTCCGAAATTGAATAATAAAATCGGACGGAATTTACGACAATTCTTGAGATATCAGAGATGCAGAGCACAATCCGTGTAAAAGGCGTTGCTTTTGATAATACTTTAACTGTGGAACAGCTTGATTAAACAATGCAAGAGAAGAAAAGATTTTACATTGACTAAAAGGTTTGAAAATATGTGTATTATGTTTTGAATTTCTGCTTGTTGCGAAAATTATCCAAGCTTAAGCAGAATAAATTCCTCAGCTCATATGAAACCATAGTTAACTTGTAGGAATTTTCTTCCACTCCGGCCTTTGGGAAGGAAACTCTCTCTTCCAGAAACGGCGGCGATCGATGAATATGCATAAACGCACATCATGAATATTTAGGATCTCATGTGACAATCTAAAAGCATTAGAATGCGATATTTTTATTGTGTATTCTTTCGAGGAGTTTTATTTCACCATTCAAAAACTGTTTCTTTAGATATCTTTTTGTTCTATCTCTCCTCTTCTATATTTCCAATTATTTTTCAACCTTGCTGTATTTGATTATTAAAAGAAAAGAAGAAAATGTTTGTAATTCTTTGCTTAGCAGTTTAAATGTTGTGTGCCAAAAAAACATTTACTTTTAAAAATTTCGCAATAAACCTTCAGTGTTGAATGTTCTTAAATTTAAAAAAAAATCATTCTATAAACTGTATAATTTTCGCTAATATTAAATTATATCATCTCTTAAACAGTGCTCTAAAAATTTATAAATTTTAGATACTATATTTAAATTTATAATTTCTTTTATCAGAAAAAGTTTGTAATTTTTTTGATAGTATTACAGACATATTTTTATGGATATTCTCTTGTAATTTGAAAGCAGTGTCGATTTCAGTAAATACTCTTTCGAAATATAAATAATTGTTGTATTTGGAATCGAAAATGAACGCTTAAAATCATCCAATAAATAAATAGCAATTTATATTTATAAATATTTTTTAGGAATATATATCTGGATCATATATAAAACACCAAAATGGGCACTATGTCATTATACGTAAGCTGAAACCCTTACATCATTTATATACAAATGATAATGTATAATACTGTATGCGTAATATATGTAATATTATAAATTTATTGCATTCATTTTCAGTCCTTTCAGGCCCAAGGTATGTACGAAGAGTTTACAAGTATTTTTAAAGTTGTTGAATAGACACTGTGTCAGAAAATATCCTATTTCCTAGAACTGACGAAAAGAATGAAGATTCTCTGAAATTTAGGAATTTTTGGGATATTTCTATTGCGACTCGAGAACCACAAAATTTTCTTGAATATTTCATAGCATGCCATGGAGTTTGCATGAAATAAATCACGCACAAGAGTGTAAAAAATCTTTTGAGGTATTGATTGGAGATAATTGCATTGTTGATTTTCTGTCTGAGTGTATGTTGTTGATATAAACACGTTTTCAATTTATGTACACTTCAGTTATGCTTTTCTTGGGAAATAAAGTGTCGTTATTCATTATAGAGTATGATTTGACTTCTTACCGTACACTCATTGGTCTATTTTCAAAACATTAATGTCGAAAGAATTTGCTATGTATGTTGAAAAAAAAATTTCAAGCGAACATGGCTGGACATGTTGAACTGGTTGAAATCGCGGGCGGATTTAAAGAAATATATGGTACCAGATCACGAAGAAAGCGAAAAAATGAAGAAAGAAATAAACATAGCAAAAATTTTATACGAAATATATAATTAGGTTATTTAAGCATAAAATTTACTCTTAAGTCTTCTCAAAACGCGACTTTTTATTACTTATTAGGCTTTTTAAGAATATTTCTCTTTTTTTAAAAAAATATTTTTTGGCAAAAAAATAGTCCGTTTCCTAAATTCCAATAAATATTAAAAAAAACCAGCTTTATCAAATTATCGTTCTGTAAATTTAATGTTGAAGTATTTTATTGAACATTTCAAAGTTCATTTTATTGAATAGAATATGAAATATTTTATATGCGCTGAAATTGAAAATTAAATGAAGTTTATATTCTCATCCCGGGTTTTTATTAAGAAATTGGATCTAAAAATGCTTAGATACTCTCATCCCAAGTTTTTGTTAAGAAATTGGATCTAAAAATGCTTAGATACTCTCATCCCAAGTTTTTGTTAAGAAATTGTATCTAAAAATGCTTAGATACTTCATTAAACTTGCTTTTCCAGAGATCACCTACATCTAAATTTATCAGAGCCTTTAGACTGTGAGGAGATGAAATCTCAAAATTACATTTTAATATGGAATTTCACGTAAAAATATTATCTCATTTATGTTTAGTTAGCTCAGAAATTGCCATACAAGATGCATCAAAGTCCAGTATTAATATATTGACTCACATTTCTCTCTCTTCCTAAGAAGTTAAAAGAAATACAATTAAAATACGACAATAAAATATTCTTTACTAAATAAGACGGTTTTTTTTATATATTTCTGCTTATATCGATAACTATAAAAATATCTAAGAAACGGAAACTCTAAACTTAAATTTTATAACAAAGATCAACAAAACCGATATCATCAATACAATGGTAAATGAGAATGCAGCTATCTATAATATTTGTGACAGTTCGAATTAGGTAGGAAGAATAAATTCAATTTGATTGTCTAGAAAAGTCGTTTTTGTTTTTCCACTTTAAGCAACAGAACTGCTTTCAATGTTTTAGGGACTCTTTTTAAATTCTTTTTCAGATGTGATAATATAAATTCAATAAGGAATTAAAATATTCTTTAGATGATTTAATTTAGACGATAGTGCACTATCGATTGAAGACTTGAGACATGTCGTTATCAGAAGCAATTGCACTGGTAATTTTTGGATTCCATTTCGAGTTAATTGATTTCGTTATTAGAGATTAAACGGTCAATTAAACTGTCATTAATGCACGTAACATGAATTGAATAAGGCATGACAATAATAAATATTCTAAAGTAAGACAGCTGTCACAATTTTTTCATCAGTGTACACATATAATCAATGCTCTGAACTTTTCAGTTTCGAAAGAGAGTTTAAAAATATTTTTCGTTTTTTCGTGTCAACTGCTTTATATACTAATCCTTTTCAGCTAACGTAAGGCTAACGTAAAAGATAACTATATCTATAAAATGTGAGATTTGTCGTTATATTTTTTTTAATAAACGAGGATTTAAATATGTAACTTCTGTTTCCTTAAGGATATTATGTTGTAACGGGAATCTTCGGTTTGTATAATTTAATTTTCGAAAGGTAAAGAATTTCTCAAACATAATTATGCCTTTTTTCTATGGAAATATAAATCAATAGCAACTTTAGTAATGTACATTTAATTATCGTCATTGCATTCAAATTTAGATAATAGAAACGTTAAGATAGCATATAATATTATATATATAACGCTAATGTATACCGGCCACAGAAATATTTTAGTATAGTTTATTTTAGTATTTAAATATAATAGTGTCTTCTTCTATGTCTTCGGCCATGACTCTGAAAATGCTGTATCATTTAGTTGTAACCCTGCATTAAAAAAAAAGAGTTGCGGAAAAACTAGGGATGTAAATAAGACTTTATATCTTCCTGAACATATTTACAGCTATTTTTACAAAAATGCATGTTTAATGCAAATAAATAATTTTTGGTATTTTCAAATTGATATCTGTTTTCTGTCTAAAAGCGTAAGTCAAAGACCTTTTTATTCATAAGTTTCTAGTAGGTCCTCTATATAGCTTCGAGACAAAAACTTCGCAGCAAAATGTAAGTTAAAATGTGGTTTTCTTATATGGAAGTTGAAAGGCAATCTTCCTAAAGCTGTTCAGTAAAATACATAAAAGCGAAAGTGTCCGAATACTTTTGATTGCACATTGAATCATTTGATTTGCAGTTTATCTTCATATTCTAATTCCTGTAATTGGAAATAGGCATCTCTGTCAAGCAATAACTTATAATAAGTGTATTGTCATTTCGAAATAATGATTGTCTCACATGCAAGTGTTTCCTTGACAATGATATCCTTTTCCGACCCATAGTTTACTTTTTTTTATAGGGACTGTGTCTCAGAAGTAAGAATGATTTAACTAGATATTTCATATTCATGAAACTTAGATTTCGAGAATAATTGAGCAAGTTTAATATCAAACAAAATGACTATTTTTTTGCTAATTAGTGATACTGGATTTGGTTTTCTGTCATGTGTTGAAAAAAATGTTTAAAACAAAATAATAATAGGGATTAAATTTATATATTTATAATGCTTGTTTAACGCATGTATAATTTGATGTGTTTGCTCTGTCATAAAAAATATTGTGCGCATCATTTCAGGGATAAGCATATTGCAGCTACTAATTCAGCAAGCATGCTAAAGCAAATTTATACGTCATTCTCTGCTTTTGATTGAAGCCTCAGTTGCTTCCGACGAACTTACAAAGATTTTAAAGGGGTTTGAGGGCTTTGCATGCCAGCTTTTTATTATAGTCTGTCCAAGATTGTCATCTCATAAACTAAATATTTCACTATTTTGTACTTGTTTTACAATTGTTCAGTAATTCCAGATATTCCATGTTGTTAGTGGAGGAGAAAATAAACCGATGATTCTGTGGATTTACGAATTTCCTGTGGTCCATCCAAATTTTAAATATTTTAAATACTTATTTCATTGAATTTGGAGATTCTCTTTGGGTATTGGACTTCTTAGCAAATGCTCCCAATTGTGATTGGGCATTAGAAAATAAATTCTGTTGAAAAATTCTCCTTAACCCAATTTGAATCATTGCAAGAATCCTGATCTACACTTAATTTCTGTCGCACTCCAATAGTTTTATACATGCAACTTTCATTTGTAAAACGCGGGTTATGAAGCAGCCTGCTGATATTGCCCAAAGTGCCTGCTTTTGCTCAAATTTTAGAGGATTTCCTTAACTCTAAAATTTTCTACTATATCTAAAAAAAAGAATCGTTTTGCTTACACTTTTGATATTTTTTTATTTCGTCACCATTTATTTTAATATCGAGTTATTAGTTGGCTTTCGTTAGTCTCAGTTGATATTTACTGATACTTTCCAATACTTGAAAGGAACTAAATCGACCAATAAGACTAAGTTTGATTCGAGTTTTTGGTTTTTTGGAAAATTATTCTTAAATTTAAAGAGCCAGGTAAGTAACACAGATCCAATCAGTCACGTAGAATCGATTTATTGGTTATCAGTAACATTTATGTGAAAAGATGCTTCATCAAAAGTAAAACAGATTTAATTACTTGAGATGTCTCCATTTGAGAGAATTATAGGTCAATTGATTGCAATGAAGTTAACAATTTGTAAATGGAGGATCAACTGAAAATGGTAATAGTTGTTCAAGGATGTTCTTCGCTTCCGACTGACTATACATGTTTGACTTGTGCCAGGTAGGAATGACATATGGAATGGAAAGATGAATAGTCTGAATGCCGTTTTCTATTGTTTTTCGGAGTGGTTTGAAACTCAGCTGAAAAATTTCTTAACTCAATTGTTTTATTATCTCAATGTTTTTGCAGTACCTTTTCTTTTTTTCTTTTTATTAATTCGGAATCTAAACCGTCTTTCCAGGCTCTGCACTCTTTATGTTGTCTCTCAAATACAGGTATTTCTCTCCATTTAAAGCATCCATCCATTATACCTTAAGATATATTACTGCCTTTTTTTATTTTATAACTTTTATTGGAATCATTTACTAATGTGCATTGAAAGTTTAATGTAGCTTTATTTAGAATTTCAGTAATTTTGCTGTTTAAATTTGTTTTTAAAATAATGAATTTTGTGTCTGAGTATTCTTAGAAATTTGATGTGATTTCTCTGGATGGTTTTGTATATTCTAAAAGTTGATCAGATGAAGAAGCTTAAATGATTGCAAGTATGGTCACCATTCATTGTTCCTTTCTTTTATTGTATTAAATCTCTGCTAACAGTTATGCTGTTTATGGAGAATGCATAAATTATTCGTTAGAATAGAGCTTAAAATGGCATATCCTATTTGATCTTCTTCAAACGTTTAAATCTTCTCCTATTTAAATGTTTGAAAAGATCTCTTGGATTTCTTTCGAATGAATATCTTGATTTGAGAATGAATAGGCACGCACTATTGTATCTTGATATTTTATAGTTTATATTTTGATAGCCACTGAATGAGTACCAAGGGATGCCACGGCCGGATTGGCTGAAGAAAGTGAGAGTAGCGGTAAAACTTTTAACTTGTTGAACTAAATATATATAAAAACTGAGAATACTTAACTAATTGCCTGCCTTATATTGGCCTTGCAAAGATTACCATAGAATTGATATATATATATATATATAATTGAGGAGTGGTCGTAGTTAGTATTGAAGAAGGTGGAGGGGAAGCAGGAAGACAATCTGTACTCTTTCTGTTTGTTTTACAGTGTGCATTGCATCATTCAATAAATTTTTGGATTGCTCCTTTTTGATAAGGTTTTTTTCTATTATGACTTCGCCGCATATCCTATTAATGCTAAATGTATTTGCAAAATATTAAGATTTTCTTGTTTTGAAGAAATGTCTCAAATGACAGTTAAAATATGTATTACTAAAAGATACGGTTATTAATGGTCTCGGTTATCTTGCATGGAGCAGTCTTTTTCAAATAGGGACGTTACGGGATACCGGCTTTACATTTGCATTTAGACTTTGTGCACATAAGACAATTTCTGTTAATGCAATCTTTGTTTTGTTTGGTACTTACTGGTGTTATATCTAAAAAGACAAGAGCCCTATTGTAGGTGCATTTCTTTTCTACTGAGTTGCGAGCTTTTATTCACCCCATCAATATTCATTTACTACTCAATATCGATAACTGTGAGTGCATCTCATTCGCATAATACAATTTCCTTTTGCTATTTAATGCTTTCTGATGATTTTTTAACTAAAAAAATATTTTCTCATATTCATTTCGTATTTTTGTGAATTTATTTTTGTGAGCAATGTATATATGTCTTATTATTATCATGTAATATAGAAAACCATATTTTTTGAACTTAATAGTCTCTCACCATTCTTTTGGAACTCTCTGGAGCATTTATTTGAAAATGACCCTAATTTTATTAATAATACCATGTGCTTTGACTGAGAATTGGAAATTTAAGGTTATAAAATATTTGAAAATTTTATTGGATTTCTGAAATAAAGTCAATAATGGCAAAAAAATGGTTGAAAAATAATGTGATTATACGTACTTATTATTAAAATAAATATATTTCTCCAGAGTTTAAATCTTAATTATTTTATTCAGATCCGCAATTTCAAAATAAATAAGGGCATTTTCATATTCAATCTCAAAAACATCCTTTCTGCCAGATTGCCAGCAATCGGTCGCACTTTTTTTATTCCGTCAATCTCTTGAATTCCTCTGACATACCGAATTAACTTCCGCCGAAGTCGAAGCATTTCAATAGACCGTGTTTCGCCAACTATGTACCGCTAATAATGCCAAATTCTATTCCGCTTGTAGATTCCACAATTAATTGTGCCCTAACTTGGGTCCTCCCTGGAACGCAAGGAATAGGAAGGGCAGATCCCCTGAGGAAGGAAGAGTCAGCAATTCAGGAAAACAGATAAGTCGGCTGGCGGCATTTATTAAAACAGCGAAGGAGAATTTGTGAGTTATTGACATTTGGAATGACAAAGAAGGAGAAAACGGAACCAAAGTAGGGTTTAGAACATTATTTAATATTTTTACAAAAATTAAAATAAGAAAGTTTTTTTTTTCCTTCTTCTCTCAAAGTCACTTTTTAAAGAGGATTTACTAAATTAATAGTACATTTAATTTAATTTAATATAATTATAAAAACCGCTTTTACATTAAACAACCTTTACGCATACGATAGCAAAAGTTTTGCTATCGTATATATATATATATATATTATCATAGTGTAGACGTTTTATCTATAGAATTAGATCAAAGTATGCAAATTTAATTGAGCCCTAATTTTTTGCTATGCTTTTTTCATCATAATATTCATCAAAAATAATTTTTTATGCTTTAGATTGAAGTACGAAATTATTCATTACAATATATTTACTGAATTAATATATCAATACGCAAAACTCATTATATAGATTTTATGTAAACGTAAAATATTCAAAAGATTGATTAAAATTATTCAACAGCATTTCAAATAAAATGAAAATTCCTATAAATGCAAAGGAATTAATCTGCTGAAAACACGAATTTCGGTATTGATTTTAATGATAATTTCTTCAGAAGTCTTGTTAATGAAGGCCAAAGTAAGTGTCTTAATTTTAAATAGTGAGGCATTATTTGAAACAAAATATTTTTTGTACTGAAAAAGTTAATTTCCAATGTATATCTATACAATATAATAGAGCTGAATGTTTGTGTGTTGGCACACTAGAGACCAGACCGTTTAACCTACAGATACCAAATTTCACAGGTGTACCTTGAAGATCGGAAACGTCGACCTTTAAGTAATTTTTTAATTAGAAATTTAATTAATGAAAAGTTTTAAAACCGAAATTTTGTTGTTTCTCCTCTACAAATTCTGAAAATATTACAGCACTAAATTGATTTTTATTTCATTTAGAAGTTTAAAATATTTTTTTAAATATTTTAACCTATAAATTAATTTTTAATTTTCCGTGAATTTTTTAAAAATATTTTTTTCCAATTTTTCAACATTTTATTTCGCACAAAATAAAAATAAATTAAGCTGCATGAGCATGTTATGCATTAATGGGTAAACATTATCTTTTATCAATTTGTCGCCATTGCATTGACAGAAGCTCAAATTTAAAAAAAATGAGTTAACTATTATTGAAAATTAAACACATTAAATATATAAAAGTTTAACTTTCAGCACATGATTGTATAAAATTAAACAAATATGAAATATGAAATTTTCTAAAGAATAAATGCTAAGAAAAGTTTTGTGATATTTGATAATATTACAGAGTATCATCAGCAATAATATCCTTTATTACAAATGATTATTAGTAATAAAAGAAATTAATAATAATATTTTTTATTACTAATTCGATTAAATAATTTTAGTTTAGGCAAATATGGTTTAATATCTTCAAGATATCTACTGTGATTAGAGCCGAATAGCTAATCTTAAACCTTTTATAATAGACATATATCTCGTTTAACTGAAATAATTGATTATATTTTATCCAATTTGAGTTAATAAATGCTCTGATGAATTACAAATTTTAAATTTTTACATATATAATCTAAATCCATGAATCATATTTAACAAAATACTCTTGAGCCGTTAATATTTTAAATAAACAGATTTACACTCCAATCAACTAAATCAATCACTAAAATTGACCGACTCATTGAAATCTGAATATCATTATTCTATAAAAACTGGCAATTTAGACCATTTCATCGACCGTCTCAAAAAAGCCAATCATCTCTCAGAATTTCTTAAGAGTGATTGGCCTAAGATTATAGAAATGTTGATTGTTCGAAAATTGCAATATTTAAAACTTTATAAATTGGTCAGATTTGATAGCAGAATATAGGAACGTTTATTTATTTATTTAAAAGTTGGAGTGTCAAGTATATTTTGCAAAATATGATTCCTTAGGACCAAAGAACAGTCTAAAGTTTCCACTTCAAAATTTCTTGAAGTTCATTTATAAACCGGTCAAAATAAAATATTAAGGTAAAATTAAAATCTGAATTTTACGATGAATCAGAGACATTTTTGCTGAAAAATTCTTTGAGATATTATATAAATTATGAAAATTATTCTGCAATATACATACAACTTCAATGCCAAACGTCTCTGATTTCAATTTTCATATTTAAAAAAAAAGACACGTTTGGTTTCAGTAAAAGAAGCTTTTATATTAATCGCAGTTTAACATTTCTACTTTAATTTAAAGAAAAAATTCTATGGGCGCTGACAGAAAATTAGAGAGAGAGAGAGAGATAAGTAGTACAATGAACAGAATTATTTAAGGCCTATATAACAGTATTACAAAATTATATAACTATCAAAATATGAAGCTTAAAAAATATTTTGGAGAAAAAGCAATTAAGAGACCAAGTTACATAAAATGTTTAGTTGAAAATTTTAGCGAGGATTAATACAGACAAACCGGCTGGCCGCCAAAGGCGACTAGTAATAAAATAAAACTCTATTTTAGCCTCTCATAATTAGTTTTAGTTAAGGGAATATTGAAGGACCGAATATCCAGAAAAACAATATACCAATTTTAAATTAGATCAACGTCTCATTTTGAAATTAAAATTAGGAGTATCAAGAGATGAATCACAAAGATTTGATTGATGCTAGATGAAGAAGACGATAAATGAATTATAATAATATTTTCAAATTTCCTTGATTGGGAGGATGATTGTTTTTGTCAGATTCCATGAACAACAAACCCGCATATGTCACGTCTGCTAGAATCCTGCCTCCCACTATAGATTTCCGATCACGAAATTGATCGACGATATAAACAGCGAGCTGGAAAGGTTTTATAATTTCATATTAAATGATTATTACAGTGCTGATAAACACAAACGCATGAACATAATGCTGATCTATTGCTATTTCTCTTTATCATAATGCTAATGGGAAAGACCATCAATTCATTTTTATTCATTATGAGGATTGTTTAAACAAGCATTGTATTGATTCCTTTGTTTCGTCGCTCTGATAAAAATGTTTCTTTTGCAAGCATTTCTTATATGAACTTCTTTATTTTTTGTAGTCTAAATCGATGCTATATGTTCGTTGTTCGAACAGATTCCAATGAAAATTTCTGTAGGATCGTCGAAGTGTCGCAGGAGACATGTGGTAATGCACTAACACGTAGAAGGACATCTGTTATAAGAAACTTATGAATCTTCTTATTCTTTTGTGAAATTTCATGGAATTATTACAATATCGGTCGAAATAGAAAGTGAAGTTTCGAGGCAGGAAATCAATCAAAAGTGAAGAAAATACAATAAAATCGCAGTCAAAATTGAGATCAAATAATTCGTAATAGTCAAAATTGCTTTCGATTACTTTTTCTGTGTAAAATATTGTATGTATCTCTACTGCATCCTCTGAATCATTCATTCGTTTGCATGGAGATGATGCTGCGGCTCGTTACTTTTGGTAAGACGCTTTTAGAAAATATTCGTCTTCGTTATAGATGAATAGTCATTCTTTTTTTCTTTTGGTCGTCTGTGGTGAGATGTTTCAGTACACATTCAGCTTACATTCAGCTTAGTAGTGTTGTTGCAGCAAGGATATTGTTTGCACTGTTCTTTATTTAGATCATTTTCCTTTCATTAATCTTACTCTAGATATTCTTTTATTCCAATAATTCCATTATTTTTTAATCTTTCGATTATATTTAACAATTTCTATGACAAAAGCGTTGGATTCAGTGTCAATTTCTGTATTTATTTGTAGTTCCTCTGACGGATGCAAAATTGATTTATACCTCTCTCAAAAACTCCTACACGATTTGTTCGTAATTGTTCGTTCTAGAAGTGATGATCATTAAAACCATCATTTGATTATATAATGGGACATTATACCCTCTTTGCGCTAATAAAACCGCATTCATGTACATGGTGCTCCATTCTGAACGCATCTATCTTGATTATGCATTCAATTCCCTTTAAATGCTCTTATTTGAAGTGGTCAATTAACTAACCTAGAACTAAAACAACCTATTTTAATGTCATCTTACAGCCTAGAATGATGGCATTGATGCCGTTTTCTTATGACACTGTCTCCACTTTTCGTTTGGACTAACTTTATGAGTAATCAATTTTGATACTTATTGTTAGCACAAAAATTAACAAATCATTTCACAGTAATTTGTTTTGAAAATCTTAAAAGTATTATCAGTCGTTTAGACATTTATCTACGATAAAACTTGTCACAAAATTCCTTGCTCGTAGAAATTCTTCGCCATCTATTTAAATAAAGCGCACTAGCTCTCCTTGATTTCAAAAGATGATTGAAATATTGTTCCAGCAATCTCTTTAGTGCTTTAAAGATGCGGAGGACACAGAAATACAAATCTCATATACGGGAAGAATGGCTAAGTATTTTTCTACTGAACTCTTACAGAGTTTTCTTCTTTACGCTCGTCGTATATAGTCTGACTTTTTAATGCTAGAAAATAACAATATAAGAAAGATTATTGAGATTTCTTGATATGTTTGTCTTCTTTAGTTTGTAAACGTTTCACGATGCTGTTCAGCTCTTACCATAACTCAAGCCATAAAATTTTCATCATAATGCATAGATTATATTTTCAATTAATATAGGGTTTTATAGTGCTATATTTCAATGCTTAAAATGCATCAATGAACTACTTCAATAGAAAATGTACCTGTATCGCAATATGTGAATATCGCAATTTTTGATACTATTGATTCGTCAAGCTGTATTAAATTGATTTTTAAAGCCACTGAACATATTCAAGTATTCAATCGGAAACGAGAAATCGTAAATATTAGTTTTTAAACTGATTTCTAAGATAAAATATAAAATTCAGTATCGGAAACAGCTGTGAAAAAATATAATTGAACTTTTTTCAGAATCTGTATGATTAATTCGAATCTCTGAAATTGTCAGATGCCAATTCAGGAAAGCTTTGGATCTCCTTATCTACACACAAAATGAAATTCCGCTTTGAATACAAAGAAAAGAAATAGTCACTATTGATTTAAAGCAAAAAGACGTGCAAAAGCAAAATCATAGTTATTTATTAGACTTTTGATCGTATCGACATATGAGTAGGATGCCAGACATAAAACTCGTATGTTAAATACCGGAAGATAACATTTCCGAAACTTTCTGGCCCTTCTTTAATGAAATACGGGTCTCGAAATCCTATGGTTCAAAGTAATCTATACTTTCTTCTAATTAATCTTCACCTTCGAGTTCTTGTGTCTCGTTGGATTCTTCAGTCTCTCGAGGACAAACGAGAGAGCTCTCCATATGAAGTTGATGTCATTCTGTTTGCTTCTTGCTTCTCTGGACAGCCGAAAACACTATATATTGGCTATTCTTTGGATAGGTGGCGGACTGTAGTTCTTGATGTATTGATTCAGGTGTTATCTAACCACATAATTGCTAGATTAACCTATTAGGTATCAAGTTAAAGGCTCATCAGTTTCTTGGTTTGACGTTAAGGGTGGTCAATGTATACAGTAGTGGTCCTTAGTGTAGGTTCCAATTAGAGCTACGGTAAGCGTCGTGTTTAGCAATTTCAGGTATGTTGGTTGAAGGGCCTATTCTATAACAATGTCAACTAGCAAGAAAACCACTTCAGTATGTTGCAATAAAATGCTTTTATATCACTTTCAAATTCTGGTCCTGTTTTCTATCTAAAATAAACCTCCATCCAACACGCAGTTTGAGAAGTGTGATCCCATTATGTTTCTGTGACAGAATTTCCACTTAACAGGATTTACCTTGTTTTAAAATAGCAATATAAAAGCGAACAATCTAAAAATGATTTGAAATTCCTAATTAATGGTAAAAATTAATAAATTTCATACAAAACCGTTACGTTTGGAGAAAATTATCTGTATTGGCTCTCTATTCCACAAATGAAACAAAATACTCCACAAATAATAATAATAATAATAAAACAAAATCACTGCATGTAAATTCCAATTCTGAATCCATGTTAACAGATGACATTCTCGATACAAAACAAATGATGACATCGAATATTTTATAAATGAAGATATTATCCCAACGACACAACTGAAGACATCCTTTCTGATTTACAAGAAAACAACCATCTACTATTGCAAATTTCATTCATAAGCTATCCTTTAAGATAAACTTAATTGGGTTAATTTTGAAACATTTGTTGCGATAACTTTAACTACATCTGTTGATGACAGTTACTTAAGAGCAGCAGTGTCAAAAAGCTACAATGACTTTTTTTTTTACCATCATTTGGCTTCATAATTTTTATTTTAAATGCATTTTATTTATAACTCAAATCTCACTTATGAGGATTTTCATCACTTTTTTTAAAAATTATTACAAACATTGCTTGTATAATGAATTTTCTTATTACTATTCATTACTTTTTAATAATTACTTATTTTTCATTTTTTATGGATTTTATTATAGACTTAATATTAATTAACGTACTTTTTAATACCAGTGGCAAACATTTTACGATTTCAACAATCCTATGATGAATATTTTGATATTAAAATGTCTAGCACATACAACCAAATTTAGTTCTAGCTCCAGAAAACCACAAAAACCAGTCAATTTAAATTTTGTGAAATTATAAGATAATATATAACATTCTGGAGCTCTTATGAATTATCAATACCTAATAATAATTCTTTGGTTGATATTAGAAAATGTAACTATCTAAACTCTCATTTATTTAGAATATATTTGGAAACTAGAAGAGGGGTATTTTTTACAAAAGAAATTTATGGCAAACTGTTATAATTTTTGATCAGAAACTCGGAAGAAAAGAATCTTTAATAAGGACGAACATGAGTTATCTATTAGAAATTCCTCAACTAAGAAGGACATTAAAATTTTCGGTAATGGTTGAATAAAATACAAATTAATAATAGAAGTTTCGAATCATAAAGAATTAACTGAGATATTTATTGTTTTAACTATCTTTTGTTATTTTAAATTCAAACATTTAGTATTTAAAATTAATAAATCATTAGATAAAGATAATTCCACAAATGATTAAAGCGATTATTCATGACAAAAAGAGAGCATTTCCAAGAAATTTTCTTGCACACTCTCTGATAAGGATGTTTTCACCTCAACTCATTTAAAATGACAGATTCTGGGCTCGGCAGGGAAAGACACGAATATTTAGATTTTGGTTTTCAGTCCCACATATGAGAGTTTGTGTTTCTTGGTATGGTGGCGAAAACTCAATATACAGCTTATGAAGCCTCACCTGAGCCAAAATTGGACTCATAACTACAGATTTGAATTTTTGGTCACATGACAAACATAATTTATTTATTCATTGTACTTTTGCATTGTCGTGTTCATATGCGCTGCCAAAAAACTGACAAACAGGTGACGGATTCATAAACAAATTTTGATAAGGATTCACATTTCAGATGCTACCTCTAAGTTTTCATTAAATTATATCTTTGTGTTTTGAGTTATGGCACTTAAAAACATGTGGATGTTCAGACTGAATGACGGTGAACCCTATGACGAATTCTGTTCAAAATTTCATGAGCGTTATCTGCACCTTAAAAACTGTATCCCTGCACATTATTTTATTCTTGTAATTATGTTAATATCGTGTTTATTTGTATTCTTACAAAAAGTGAGACATATTTGTGTTGAATGAATTTCGTTCAAAATTAAATAGAGATCTATAAATTTATTTTGAAAATGAAGCACCAAATTTTAACTGTTTATTTCAGAGCATTTTGCTCACTAAAAAACAGAAAACACGATAGGTAATCAGGTATAACAATTTTACCAATTTTTTTTTGAATCTAAAATGTAAGAATTCATCAAAACTTTTGAGTTAAAAATTTTTGACCATTTTCTTATTTTCTATTTGCATACTTCGCGTACGAGAAAGTAAAAAGAGAAATTTCTACTATGCATGAAAAAAGAATGTAAAAATCTTCGCTTCTAATTTTAGCAGTTTCAGATGGCACAGAATTTAAAGTAAGCATTAACGCCAGTGAGTCGAAATTCCAATGAAGGGAGTATTACATTTCCACATTGAGATCTTACATATTTTCTGTAGTAATGCATCTCATTAAAGTTAAAATGATGTTTATAGGAGAAGCCACTTGATAAGTGGAAATTTATGCTAATTAAAAAAGGTTCACATAATCTTTTATTGTTAAACAAAATTGAATTTTACAATATGAGGGAAAAGAAATGAAGACAAACTGTGTTAGGAAGAAAATAACATTTCGCGTGTGAAAAGCTGAAATTTAAGGGGATTATTGAAAAACTGCGTCTTTAAACAATTTGTATTCAAACTGCAATTGTTTACATTAAAAGATATAGATTGTAGCACTGATTAGGACAATTATAGACATGAGTTGTCTGTGATAATATATTGCTAAAGTTACAGGTGGTATTCATTCGCTCATTAGAGCTTATTGGGCTCGTTAGTTGAGATGTAAAATATCTTTCAGGAAGTGCGAGTGCCTGCACATAACATTTTAGGAATAGACAGCATATTTTCCGCAGCCATTTGGAATAAGGATTTTTTCTGTCACTTTTATACCCTCGTCATGACTGTCAAAAGTGACCCCTTTCTGCAATCCTTGATGTGGTATTATATGAAAAGGACACCCATCAACAGATGAAAGCATCCTATATTTGTATCCAAATTTTATATTTTGTCTTTTCATACACATTTTGTAACCATCTTTCCTAAGGTATCTCACCATTCTTTAATCAGAAAATATTTGGAAATGAATCAAATGGTTATAAAGCCTCATTCAGTAGTTCATAAATTGGACAAAATTTGTAATAGTGATCTGATGCATAAATTTGAATTGCTCGATATTAAAGTATGACTTTCCTGATATTTTTTGATTAATAAGCTTCGTTTCAATACCAGGAACATTTCCTCAATACATTTTTTGAGGAAATGTTCGTGGCATTGAACATTATGCGTAAAATGTGATGCCTATTGTAAACAATATGCACAAGAATTGCTTCAACTCATTCATTTTCAGGTAAGCCCCGTTGTTATTTTTTTGTCTTATTACTTTCCCTCACAGTTTTTGTAATATCATGTTCAGTCATCATTTCGAAAATTTCTTCAAATGTTTCTCTTGATATCATAGCTACTATTTCGCCATAACGTTTATAATAAAATTATTAAGGAATTGTGGAAAAAGTTCGGTGTGCAATCAGTTCATTTTGGTATTGTAACATTTATTTTTTGATCGGCACTTCTTTTTCCCTTCATAGTTTCAATTACCCCACTGTTTTTTCTGACAGCTTACTATCGAAAATAGCATGACCATTTGCAATTCTGGTTCCGATATCATCCATTTCTGATCAGTGAGTATGTCTGGATCAGGTGACAGTATTACTATTTCCAGTTCACTATCAACAGAATCATCGTCCTGTGACATTAAGTGGCCCAAAGCGTCTTGAGCTATTAAACATTTTCGACTCAGTTTTAGTATTTTGTGAACGCGTGGATGTGAATTGAAATCAGCTCACACCAAGATCTGCACGTGTATCCATCTCTCAAAATTGTAGTGTAGTCGCATGGCCAAATCTTAACAACCAATGAGACCAGCGAAACTAAAGCATTCCTCGAATTTCAGTCTCAACCTTTTCCCACTGAGCCCGGCCACTGATAAGATTTGAAGGAGGCAAAACATCTCTAGTCCACACTCTTTGCCGATATTTCCAATCGTTTCCTTTGAATAGGTGGGCGATTTTGCTATCGTTCTATATATACGACCATTCTTAAAATTTCCGTATTACTTTTTCAAAGCAAGATTTTTTTTTCTGCAGAATATTATCATTAATAATATATGACATGCCTTTAATAAATTTGAAATGAAATATTGAAATTCGATGAAGCAATTCATTTTTAATTAAAATTTAATTTATTTGAAATAAAAATTAGCCAATTTCAAAGAATTAGAAAAAATATAAGTTATGAAAAGTGAGTGCCAAATGATAATAAATAATTTTTATCAACCTTAAATATATTTTAGATACAGATCATATATTGAAAAACGCGATATAGTCTTTGAAAATTTATTTTTTGGCTTCTAAGTGTGAATGACTCTCTACATAAGACGATGGTAAAATATCAATTAACCTTTAATATGATTTTTTAACTAACGAAGCATTATCAATAGTCATATTTATTGACCATTCTTTTTAATGGATTCCTTGCTGCTAATCTAATAGAGAAAATGAAGCACAGCTTTTCGGAAATACATAAAAGAAGGCATATTTTGAAATTTATTACATATGAATAATAAGTCGAAATTTTACGAAGTGTTAAGCTGAAGCTCATTTATAGCATCGAATAGTGATATTTTGCGCAAAACGATATTTGAGTTTTCTTTTTAAATATGTTCTGATACAAGTCACAAGGTATTAATTTATCATTGAATTAATAATAATGAATGGTAAAATTTAAAAATTTAACATTTTAAGAATGGTAACATTTGGTAATGGTAACATTTTAA
>JAPMOR010027670.1:54557-67439 GCA_026543865.1 Argiope aurantia
CATTTTAAGAATGGTAACATTTGGTAATGGTAACATTTTATCTAAAAGGTTCGTCTTTAATAGATTAATTCTTTATATCACTCTTCTGAATGTTTAAGCGTCGATACGCCAATTATAATTTAATTTTTCCCTTACCATATATTAATAATATACTAAACAATTTAGTGCTAATATTTAATAGCTTCCAGATATTATGCAAAACTATTTAATTCTTGGTTACAATTTCAAATCATTAAACTTTTATAATAATACTCCTCATATTCCAAGAAAAAAAATGTATCGTTAAAGTATTGCTTGAAGAAAAGAATCGAATAAGACGATCCATCTTCAAACCCAGACTTAAACAAAATCCAACCCATTACTTTTCCTCTCGGTTTAAAACTCATCGAGATGGCGAACTTCTTTAGCGGAAGATGAATCAGGATCTTTCTCTGCCCCATCACCAGTTCCCTGGAGAATTAAAAAACTTCTCTAAAAGATCCATCTTAGGGGTATTCATCGGTAGAAGCGTTTCTCCCGGAGAAGAATGCGTAGATAGAAGATCTACTCTCTCAATATATCTATTACTTCATATATGATGAATGGCTTCCCATATCTCTCCGTCCTGTTCTTACATCAGCAGATAAAATGGAAGATTCTTGGCTGCAAAACAAGAATTTTAAAGAAAACTGGGGTTTGGCTGCTTGAAGAAAGGTCTATGAATTCGAATTTGACATTTAAAGAATTCTTCTGAATCAGAACTTCAAATTTAATCTTCCAATAGGTGAATTTCAGTGAGGCGTGTATGCGGCAGCCTGATTAATACTTTGATCGATGAATGGTGTTCAGATAGTCTGTCGACTTTTCTCAATTTTGAGGAAATAGCGCACAAGAGCATAAAATTCAGAACAATAAAATGTAAGCATTTAAAAATTATCAATGAACATTAATTTGTTGAAAATTAGAAATAAAATGCCGATTTTATTAAAAATTAGAGATAATGCTAAGAATATGAATACTCAAGCAGAAAATGAATTACCCAAATACAAAATCAATGCATTTTTTTTGGATTGCAAAATAGAATTCTCAATATTATTGAATATTTTATCGGTTTGAATCCATAATTTGCCTAATGTAAGGTAAATTTCCTTCAGATCCTTTTCAAATTTTGGCATTTAAAATAATTTAGATAACATATACTGTTAATTTCTGAAAAATCTGCATTTTTATAAATTTTTGTTAAAATGAGAAGCTATTATTTCTTTAATTGAGATATCTGGTAAGACTGCCGGTTGTACTATCAGGTTCTTTGAAAAGAAACCTGTACTTCCGATTAAAAGAATCATACCGCTTATGTGAAACTCGTTTTAAGCCCTACCAGCTCTTCTTCCTTACAGTTCAGCTTCACTTCCATTCCTTTCCAGTATTATCGTCATAGGCCTTTGGTTGATATATACTGTTAGCTTCATTTGATTCTCCATGCAGAATGGTAATTTTAGCAACCAAATCAAAGACTCTTAAATTTTTATTTGTTATAAAAATCCATACAGAGATAATTGAAACATTATTATTATTATTATTATTTTGCTTTATATAGAAACATATACTACTCAAAAGATTTACTTTAAATTTAGCTTACAAATCCTAAGAAATAGAAAGAAGTTTTTATTTGATTTAATGACAACTGATTTAAAATTAATTTCTAATTAATTAAAAAATATATCGTCATTTCTTAATTAAACAGTACAGTGGAGGTTAACAATTGGAATTAAGCTAAAAAAAAGAAAAGAAAAAGAAAATAATCGATATTTAATTAAAATTAATTTTGGTTTATTTATATTGAAATTTCTCTTTTTTAACTGAAAATTGTTTGAGAACTTTCGTTCTTTAAAATTTAATTAGCAGCTTGCTTTTAGTGATTTAGTAAGAATTGCAATAAAGATTTAAAAATGTCTGTTGAAAATAACTATCATCGTATTCTGAATGGTAGCCTATATTAAATTGCCACTCACAATGTTATATGAAATTTTGTATCAGTCTTTGAAAATTAATTATAATTTATTGAAAAATATCTATGATTTTTAAATATCGTTATTTTTAGTAAATTATAATTTTCTCATAAAACTGTGAGATATTAAGATTCTTTGGGCAACAGATTTTCTTATTCTAATCATCAAGCTGCAGACGATAGCATAAATTTGTGTAACATTATATTTTTCATAAAAAAGCCTTTTTTTACAGTAAAAATAACGTTGCAGTATATTTTATGTTAGAATATTTCAAATAAAATAATCCCTGATATTAAAAATGATATATATATATATACAGGGTGGTCAAAAAAAATCTTCCCCTATATATGAAACCCTAGCGGCCTATCCGCTCAACCAATCGAATCAAAATTTCACACATGGTTGTTTCAAAGTATGCGCTGGAGATTGTGATGATTCTAAACAACACATTTCTCACAGTTACAGTTACAGTGAGAGAATTTTGAAAATTTCGAATGACAACACCCACTTTTTCCTTGCGTAAATTGATGAGCGTATTGAAAAACCACAAATGGCGTTGGAACGATTAGCGTGTGACGAAAATTGCCGCTGCAAAGCATAGGCAAAGAAGAGCATTATAAAGAAATAATGAAAACACAGAGAGGAAAGAGAAAAAAAGTTTTTATTGGAATGGATAGTTATAATTAAAGGTTTTCAAGTTGTTCATCTTCACAGGTGACAACGCATTGCATTCGGGAGATTGTGGACAACAATGCCGAACGTAACATGAAAGGAGGAATCTGCATAACTTCAAGTGCTATGGCATCTTCCAATTCTGACACATCTCTTGGACCAGGCGTGTACATCTTAGATTTCAGATAACCCCAGAGCCAGAAATCCATAGGAGTCAGTCGGGGGATCGCGGTGACCACGAAACTGCAAAGTTACTAGAGATGACTCTATCACCAAAGTGTTGCTGCAGCACTGGTCGAACACATTGGGCGACGTGTGGAGGAGCCCCATCTTGCATCCATACAATGTCCCTAATGACATTTCGTTGCTGCAATTCAGGAATAACGGAATTCTGCAACTGTTTCAGAATTGCAAGATGCGATAACACGTGAAGTTAGTTAATAATAAACAGGAAGCAGGGAAACTTATAATAGCTGATATATTCGGCATACAGTCCACTTCTTTCTCTTTTGCATGAACCCACGAGCTGCAAGACTCGCTTCGCAATTACTGTTGGTCTTTTTCCTCCGCGCCCAGTTGCAGGAGAGAGAGTTTTATCCATGGCTAGCTCTTCTAAATTCCAGAAATCGTTTTCTTTTATGGGCTCTATTTCTTCGATGAAAGCTTCTTTTCCTTTTTGTTGCTCGTTTTGAGTTGAACTGCATCAAAATTTAGTCTCTTTGGAGTATACATTCCTTCATAAATTTATGTTTCTGGAAATACAGTTTCAGTATACAGTCTGATAGATGGAATAAAATGAACTGTCGCGTCTTCCTTCAATATATTGTTTGCTCCCAGCTCATTTTCAGCGATTTTCTGAGAAACATTTCCAAGAACGTTTGAAGTTTTTTTCTTCATAGTTGAACGTTTTTGATACAATTATGCGTTTTGTTATTGAATCTATCATGCAGTAATTCGGTAAGAGACAATCAATAACCGTCCTTTATTTGCATTCTTCTCCTAATTCTTTTCTTTGATCATATGGTATAAGCATCGCAACTGAATGTTCTAAAAAATTTTCAAATCAAGACGAGCTTTGCATTTAAAGTTATTGGAGTCCGACTACCAACAGATATATTGAGTATTTTAGTACTCAGCAAAACCAACAAAACTCTTAGTCAAATTACTTTCAAATAACCTTATTTGCAGTTTCTCTACCTATACTTTCAAATACACCGTGAAAATCAAGGGTCTACCATAGTAATGAATGAATATTTGTAAGAGGTGTTGTATATGAAAAATTAAAAAAAAATCCCCATCAACATATTATTATCCCTTTTCACATGCAATTTTATAGCTGAAGATTTATTATGTAGAGAGTTTTCAGTTTAGTTTGGTTTAAGTTTGCCCATATCAGTCAAATAATCATATGTTAATCATAAATATTCATAAAGGGCAAGTGCTCTGTAGCTATTGGTCCGCAAATAACCGCATGGATCATTACCATTATTTCTTTTTTCTTCCGATTTTTTTTCAATCTCTATCTTGTTGAATTTTGCATACTTTCCTATTTCAGAGGACTACGAGAGAATAAGTAATCCTGACTGCTTCAAAAGTGGGCGGCCCACATTCTGCGCCAAATATCGCCGATATGAAACAGTAACAGCACAATGTGAGCAATTTCTCACTGTGGCAGAAAGTTATTGAATCACTGTCTAAAACTTATATAGGATCTAATAAATATTTTTATTCTTTTAAAGAAATTCTTGCCTCTTTTTAAATATAACATAAAATGTAGCATCTTCTGCCTTTTTCGCTGACATCAACTGTTCCAATTGGCATATAAAATTTTAAATTTATTTGAAGCTTATTCGGTATCTTAATTATATTTCAATACATTGCATTTGAAGAACAGCGGATTTAGAAGCATATTTTATAATTTTCTCGTTTAAACAAGCTGAAACATTTTTTCGGAAGTATATTTGTGAAGAAGTACGTGATCAATGAAAAATTTATTTTCATTTTAAATTCTTGCAAATAAGGATTTTTTATTAGAGTTATTAGGAATCGTACAAATCCTGTACTCTTTTTTGTAGTGTACAGACTCGACAAAGGAATAATATTTGGATGTTTTCAAAATTTGATGTGTGATCGTTCTGATATATTACCGCAAAAAATTAGAAACTTAATAGAAAACTTTTTTCCAGTAAAATTTCTTTCATTGAACGTTTTTGAATCAATCCGGATTTGAGTAAAAAAAAAAAAATCATAAATTGCATTTATATTAGGAGATATTTTTTTATTATTATTTTGAACTATTTCATACATTTTGGATAAAGAGATAGGAATATAAATTATGGATATATCATTTATTTCAACATCAGATACATATAAATCCGAAAGAGTTTCAAAACTTTCGCAGTGTTTTTTCTACTTTTTCATCGTGGAATTATCTTCTCCGTCATCAAGTATGTTTAATCGCCTTTTGCTTTACATGCAGATAGCGGCATTTTCCAAATAGGCGAATTTACAGCATCGTCATCTTTGAGAAAAAAATTATGCCGAATATATATATATATATTTAAGATCATTCCTCACATTTCTCGGCAAAGCGATTGAAATATAACACTTGATTAAGGAATGCCGATGAACGCATGGCAAACCAATTAAAGTGGAAAGAAATATGTCTCCAAATAGCTACGCAACAATGATAAAATTATTCCACTGATATTTATGAACATCTCTTAATATTCGCAAACAGCAAAAAAGAATATATAATAAGACAGTCAATAGAAATTATTAATAAAGGAATTAACCAACTTCATCTAACATTAAGTAATGCATGTAAATAAATGCTGCAATGTGCGATTGTGTCAAGCTAACGACGGCAAAAATGTGTTCATGTTCTTGTCTAGATAGGCAGAAAGGCAATCTAACATCATTTCAATCACGCGAAAGTAATCATTAGAAAAATTGTGAAAAATCCCCTTCTCTGTATTAGACGGCTATGAAAACATTTGACATTTTCTTCGAATGAATGAACTGATGGTTTCACTCGAGATGTGCATTTCGCTACGATGGATGAATGAATCTGTATGAAATATTACACTTGGAAAATGATTTACAAGTTTCCGGGACATAAATATGTACGTATAAAAAAAGTATGTGACTTCTCGGAAATTCACCCCGATAAATGAATGGATTATGGTGGGCTGACGATGTGGAGAGTATTCTTCCTTTTCTTAAACAAATGAGCATATATCTTTGGGATGAAAGCTTGTGCAAAAAATATAAATCGATATCGCCATTATAGGAACCGTTCCTTAATTAAACAGAAATAAACACTATCCAGACAACTTCGTAATTACGTCTTTTTTTAAATACGTTCCCCGGAAAAATTGCAGGATCTGTCTTTGAACTTCAATCAAATATATACAAATGTCTTTGTCACTTGAATTTTTTATTAACAACACTCTCATAAAGACATTCAGGGAATTTACCAGAAACTGAAAAAGAAGAAAAGTGTTCGGGCTCTTTAGAAAGCAGCTAATGACTAGCTATTTTTATAACTGAACGGATTGTTTAGCTCTTCCCTATTTTTATATACGCTTCAGTAAACATAACACATATTTTCGTGGCAGATATTGAAGTGTGTTTTAAATCCCAAATTTTTTAACCACATTTAAACCCCACCATTAAACCTTATTTGCAATCAAATTCTATGGAACTTAAAGAATTTGAGACAGTATCTTAACATAGCGTTATACATGAAATAAAAGTAAATGCTTTGAATATAACAAGAAATATAAATAGTTGTAATAATGAGCTTCCTAACTCGGCATATCTGAAGCAAAGCCTTCCCGCTGGTGTGGTGTGGTGTGGAGAGGGGGGTGCCAGCTCAGGTGTCGTCCTCGTCATCTGACCGTGGTTCAAAATTACGAGGTCCGTCCCAAAATAGCCCAAGTGTTGCTTTAAAACGGGACGTTAATATAACCAAACCAAACAAACCTGAAGCAAAGCCTGCATATTTTCATAATTCCAAAGCCAGACATTTGGGAAAGTTTATATAAAATCTCGATTTGAATATTCTTAAGATTCTAAAGGGTACCTGCATTGAAACAAGTAGAATTTCATTTATTCTATAAGAGTAATAATTGAAAATTTCCCAAAAATTGGCATGTGTCAAACTTGAATCTACATATAATAATTTAAAATTTTATTAAAATGTGGTGTATATAGATGTTCTATATACACCAAATTTTCAGGTATTTTTATGAGTACATAATTTAAATCGCAGGAAAGAGGGCATTATGAATAAAAGGAAAAGTTATTATTTTATTTACATTATTTGTACAAATTTTAAAATTGTGTGCCATTGCGGTACGAATTCTGAACAGATTGGTCTGTGAAATGAATCAATGAATGCGAAATTTGAATCAACAATTCTAAAATGAACTGAAATATCGAATTTTATCTAGACAGCCACCCCTCATACTGGTGAAAGGATTTACCAACTTTCTTTATCATATATGACTGGCGATTCCACTAAAAGCATTCTAGTAAAACTCTCCATAGCCTTCTTCAACGAATAGCAACCGTCTATGCAGCCAGAGACCACATTAAATCATTAATTGACACACTAGTAGGACATGTAAAGTTCGAAAGTTTTCGTATTCTTTTAATTATAAGGTGTATATCAAGTTAAATAATATTTCAATTCTAAGGTGTTTGCTAAGAACGTGAATATGGTATAATTTTATTTCTTATGATGTTTAATTTTCTTCAGTTTAATTAAGAAAATTGGTGAGTATATTTAGCCTATTTTGAAAGCCTTTACAACTTTGCACCATTCCGAGGAGAATTTATTCTAAGGAACATGAGTTTGTAGGAAAACTCCATTTAGTTTCTCAAACAGGAAAACAGAAAATAATTTCAGTGCCATTTTTATATCTTTCTAAATGTAAAAAGTATTCAAATAGAATTTTTATATAATTTGGTCTATTTATTTAGCTTTGGAATTGCAAATAAGAAGATTGTGCTACATATTTTTGAAATCACAATTATTTTCAACTATTCCTATTTCTCAATATGTTCAAACTATCTAAGTTAAATTTCAACTTAAAGAATTAGAACGTTATCACGTATTCTGTAACTGTAGATTAAAAATTTTTGTGTCACATTTGAATAAAAAAATTAACAAGAATTTGGAAATTAAAAAAAATATTCTTATTATCTTTCCCAATATTTGTGTCAGGCATGGATTTTGGGACACAATAAACAATACCAGTAATTAAAGTTGCAAACCTTTACCAATTTTATCTGAACAGAGATGAGCTCAAACCATTTTCTTCGTCCTCAGGTCCGATCCTCTGAATCTTCATCAAAAAAAAAAAAAAATGAATTGCAGCGTATTCCACATATGACATACTGAACGAGCATTTTAACCAGATTTTCTGGAACATTAAAAAAAATGTTACACTCGCAAAAATTCCAAATACTTTTTATCAGTTCAAACATCTGTGGATGAATATTATGTCATCTTTAGCTGATAGGAATATTCCTCTTATACAAATTTATTTTAATACGAATAGTTCGCACCTTTTGATAAAATTGCTTCTGTGTGTATGGTAAAAATGAGAAATATAAATGAGGTACACATTCAATTTCATGCGAAAATTAGTCTAGGCCTTCTTTTGAAATAGAGCACAGAAATGTTCCTTAGATCTCAGTACTATAAGATTAAAAACTAAATTCTGCTATTCATTGTTTGAAAAAAATTCGTATTTGGATTCCATATTGTGTTTATAATATTTATCAAAATTTAAAAAAAAAATCTAGCAATTGGACTCTTTTTAAATTCGGAATTTTAAGAGGAGCAAAAGGTTGTGTTTATTTGTTTTTATTTTTCTTAGTTTTGTTAAGAAGGCAAGAAATTTAAATAATAATTTTATCGAATATATCTTACTATAAAAAGGGTGAATTTCATGTTGGTGTGAATAAAAGCATTTAACTGTACAAAATTAACAAAAAAAAATGAATTTTTTAATTTAATGACAGACATTGACACAAATGTTTTTAAAACTGTACATCATTTTGGGAATAATTGGAAATTTACTTTGAAATCAGAATAATTAAGGCATCGAAAACAAGACAGACTTTGTTATTATTGGTTTTAAATTATTGGTATCCTTTTTGGTTTTTTTCAGAATGAACAAAAGCGCTGTTATAATATTTAAAAACTAAAATGTTAAAACAAAAAAATAATCAATGAAAAAAATAATGAATTTAAAGATGGACACACTATACTTTATTTCTCGTCTGACAATAATGAGTATCGAAAATAATTTTACGACGAATCTTAAATGATTTGGAGAGTAAAATCTTATTTGTCCGTAATTTCAAAATCATTAAATTTAATTTTCATTACAATAAAAAAAAACACGCATATTTATATACATATATTTAAAAAATTATTTGCAACAGAAAAAAGAACTTGTAGGGGAATCTGAAATAAAATGTCTACGAAAAAAAAAATTATACATTTTTATAACTTCATTTTTTGAAATTAATTGATTTTTTATGCATATACTAGTATTAGAACTTCTTGTAATGCACATAGTTGAAAAAAGATTTATATTAATATAATCAATATTATTTTGATATTTTACGAAAATAAAGCAAGATTATCATCCTCTCACAATACAAAGGCAAGATGACCCTGATAAAAGTTGAAAATATATTTTATTATTGAAGATCTAATTATCGGTTCTTAAATCTTCTATAATAAAATGAGTTTTCCAGAATTGATGGATTCTGTATTTAAATTTCATATTCAGAATAAATAAGTAATCTCAAATCAGATTTTTAACTATCAAAACTTGATCACACATTTACCTCCTAAGCTTGAACATCAATTGTGCTATCGAGCTTTTGAAATTTTTTATCCTAATTTCCCAATGAATTTCAAAATAGGTTTCGCAAGATATGGGGGCAGCACTTACTTTCTCCTGAAGTTTCAGGATTAATTAAAATTTACTTACTCCTAATATATTTTTTAATTAATTTTCATGAAATCAGGTTTTATTTTCTTAGTAACAACTTTTTTTTGCTTCTCAAATTTTTTATTCTGCTTTAAAAGCTGTTGTTGTGTCGCTTGTGCTTCCTTTGGAACTAGCAAGTATTCCAATGGTGAGATTGCTTAAATATTATCTGTACGTCTGCGCACCTTGCGGCATGCGTGAAAAAATTTGTTAAATGAGTAATTAATTCGCAGGAAATGAGCAATTAGGGTATATGAAAGCCGAATAGAAAACAATTAAAGGCACTTTAGTCAAAATTTCAAGTCCTTTAACTTTCTCTTATTAGAAACTTCTCGCATGTACTGTTTTTTATATAAAAGTAAAGTGCATTGATTGGATTAATTACATTGGTACGGCGACTGATCATACCATTTTATTTGAAAATTATTTAAAGTATTATATGAACATATGTTACATTATCATTAAAGGATTCGCTTGAAAAGAGGATTTCAAAATGTTTTCGGAAATCTTCTTTCTCCCTTTTCACAGAGCATACGTTTTGAATTTTGTTTTTCACATTCATTAATACCGTTGTCTGGAGAAATAAAACATCTGGAAAAGTATATGAATTAAATACTCCCGCAAACAAATTCAATAAAAGTAAAGGAAGGACTTTCAGAATTTGGATTTTATGCAGGTGTTGAAATTTCCGTTAAGAAGGTTTAAATTATATGGTTATATTACAACTTAATATAATCCAAAAACTAACTGTGAACTAATTTTTTAAAACATATTGGAATGGTCTACTTAACAACAGAAAATCAATAAAAATCCTGCATGTGTTCCAATGATTATTATTAAAATCTTTACGCAAAGTTTTACGTCTGGCATACCACGAGATATCTACGAATTACTTTGAAATGTTCAGATTTCTCCTAGTCTCCTAATGGGTCCTGGTACCTAATGAGATAGTCAAAAATTGAATATGATCTTATCATAGAATTGAAAAGTTAGTTCTTGTAAACTAGTGAGATCTCTCGATAAATTACTTTACTCAGCTACTTTGTTGAAAGATCTTAATCATAACTATCACGGGCAAATTACGATTCTAGATAAAATCTCAGGAACTTGTATTCAGTAGTATTAGCATGGTCACAACTGTATCGTCATTTCTCATGGGTATTGTTAGAATGTGTCATGGGGACAGAAACTATATATAGTATTATAGAAACAGATATAAGGGATTCGTAGAAACATTTATAAAAATCTGCTACATCTTTTGTATCTAAGTGAGCAAGTAATATATATACATATACCCTTTATCTTTCCGACAGTGTACAGCCAGCCTAAACCATCCAGTTCTCATGCAGTTTTAAAGAATTTTAAAAAAATAATACATCTTTCTCCTTCATTTAAAAATCAATATGGACTTAGATGTTATGTATATATGTTATGTTATGTTAACTTAGATGTTAGTTATATATGTGGGGGGAAAAAAGGGAACCAGCCAGCTTTATTCTGGCATCGTTCATTGTAAATTCATAAAAAGGGTGACATTTGAAAGAATTTAACATAATCTCAAAGGTTCTTGAATTAAAAATTTCGTAAGGGACCATATATATATTGAAATAAGAACAATCTTTAAAATTTCCTATAACAGCAACAACATATCCAATGGCGAACATCAAAAATTATTTCCGGAAGTCAAGTTAAATTATTTTAGGTCAATCCAATCATTAATGATTTATTTAGAATTTAGAGGTGAAGGAATATTATTCCTTTCTAAGACATAACGACATATGCTGATATCTATTATGGAAATGTAAAAGTAAAAACAGGGTAAATGAATACAAGCTGCGCCACATAGTACGCAAAAAATGACATTTTGAATGAAATGGAAGTAAAGTTCTATATTTGGAGGAATTAATCCGATTGACGTTCACATGTACAAGCCAGTCGCCTCTTGACTTCGTTTTCCAGTTCTTTTTTATCTATAAACACTTAGAACGACATCCACATTTCAATAATTGCTTCTGATGTGTTCCAGCAGTAGACAAGAGTGTACCAATGGTATTTTCAACATATCGGCGGTAACAGGCTTTAAGCCTAAAACAGTGCATGTATTTCGGACAAATACCGTGGTTTTTAATTGCGTGGTTGTTGAATCGATTATCTATGTATCTTGAAATTTTAACTTCAATAAATATTTCTTATGTAAATCTTCCTTTTTTGTGAAGATCCCAATTTTTTTTCCATTCATTTTTTACTAAAATTTTAAATTAGTTTTGAAAGTTCTTTAAGAAATTTTCAAATGAACTTTTATATTATGTAGAAAAGCAAAAGTTTTTTTTTAAAGTTTATCTGTTGCCTCATTACCTCTACACCTTTTTACCATTTGACTGGCGCGGTTTAACCAAACATGGCTCTTGCGCCATTAAACCTCAATCAACCAAGCAACCATTACCTCTACACTAACATGGGCATCCAATATAGGGCGATAGAGATGTCCGGCAGCTGACGAGTTTCCTCAACGAGATAATTTTTGGTGCAAATTATTGAAAACTTTTAAAGCACTGGGACTGTCGGTAAATATATGACATATTCATTTTTCCTTTTTTTTATTTTTTATTTTCTTGCTTGTTTAAAAGCATTGAATTCTGCTTGGAAAATCGAAGAATGATTGATAAATAATATAAATGTTAAAAATATTTTAATGTATATATATATAAGTAACCATATAAAAAATTAAAAATATTCTGGACAAAAAAACTAAATCATTTTGGAATCGCAACAAAAAGTTATTTCTGATTGAAACTAAAACCAAAAAAAGGAACAGAAAAAACACCATAGTATTTAGAGAGCGCAAATACAGTACTACTAAAACACAGATGAATCAATACAATAGCAATAAAAACCAAGTTAATAGGGAAAAAAATCAAAATTAAACCAAATAAAATAAGAATCCGACCTGAAGACTTTCTCAAGGGTCACCCACAGGTATATAAAATGGTGTATCTCTTAAGCCTAAATTCAGGGGATTTTCGAGTCACAAGGAATCGATATTGAACTTTTTTGTCTATATACCTGCACAGAAAAAAAATCCTTTTTTTTTTTTAAATCCCTGCCTGAGGGTGAGCCTTCAGAAAGTCTTAAGGCCGGATTCTTATTTCATTTGGTTTAATTTTTTTTCCTATTAACTTGGTTTTTATTACTATTATATATAT
>JAPMOR010027670.1:80637-96757 GCA_026543865.1 Argiope aurantia
TATATATATATATATATATAATCACTTTCTAATATACGAATTCTCTAATTGAAAATATGTAAGCCTATCAGTTTTTGAATTATATCAAAAAAATTCCTCCTAGAATGTTACTGTAATGGCTGCCATAAACGTTTCTTTCACAGAATTATTTTACATATCCATTGATTTTAATTTTTGTATCAACCATTAAAAAATGAAAAAAATATGTTAAAATGTATGATTAAAATGTTGATATGTTAAAATATATGCTTAATCTCTTTAACTTTATTTTTATGCGTCTAAAATTACGGACGAAATTTATATAAAATGACGACAGCAAAGATACGGTTCTTAATGAATAAATTCAGAACACAAATAAGTTTTTATTTAAAATTAATAATCACTTTTACTACTTCATTTCTTCAATTACAAATTTATCACTTTGTCGAATCGTGCCTGAATTATTCTTCATTACATGATGAGATTTATGCCTGTGAGTTCTTTTTTAGCCCATTAATCAAAAACTGCTTTACGAAATTTTTGAGGTTTCTTTTCACTAAATTTATATCCTTGAATGAATTAAAGAGGTTTATTTTTAAAGTTATAAACGATAGCTATTTTTTTTTAGTATTTCCTTGGATGACCGTATTTAAAAATTTTAGACCCAGGATGCTATTCCTTAAACCAGAAACGTTTCACCTTTACTCACTTCACTTTGTTATCTGATCCTTTGTTTATTCCGTACAATTATACGAGAAAAGTTTAAAAAAATCAAAGAATACACTGAATTTTCCAGCTGCTTTGAAAATGTTTGTCTAGTCATGCATATTGAAAAGGACATGTATTTTTATCTAATTCATTAGCACTCATTAGCGTTGGACATACTATCAATTGACATTATTAAATGCCTTTACTTCAGAAACATTTGCTCAATAATTATGACGTGACGTTTCGATTTTGAGCACCACGCGTATCAGAAGAGTGACATCTCTTTAATATTTCCTAGTATTGCGGCCAGCAAATTGAGCAAACACGTTCCAATTTTTACGCTACCATACTTGCTATTTACTTCCTTCCACATGTAACATTATACATTGTTTGAAGGGAGGGGACTTCACTGAGTAATACATACATCTCTTTTACTTAGTAATGGAAAGTCAAATGAGTTAAATCATCATATTGAAGTTATATATATAATTTCAATATGATGATGTAGTATTTCGAAATTGAAAAAATTGTGATATAATACTCTAATAATCAGCAACTTTCACATGAACGACGGCGATTTAACCAGTTTATAAGCATAATATACATTGTGTATATTGTACATAGCCTGCTGTGAAAATAGAGGTTTTAAAGAATTGAAAAATAACCGTTACTATTTAAAAATTCAAAAATAAAAAATAATGTTTATTATTCTAATTTGAGAATTATATTAAATTTATAATCAAAGATTAATAAAAAAAATGTGTAGTATATCAATTATAAAACTTAATCATTATTTATAAAAAATATATAAATAGTTGCAAAATGATGTAGTCTAATCCAGATTATTTTAAAATTTAATGGTTGAAAAGTTGAAAAACATAAAACCCAAATATTTCAACAAATTGCTTTCTCTGCTTAAAAGTTATCTCCTCAGCATATTATACAACTCATTATTATATTAATAATTGAGAATTTCAAAGTCTCACATGAAAGGTTTCAGTCCCCATGCAGAAATATTAACAATCTAATTTAAAGATTTTAGTTAATGCATTCATAAAAATGATCAGACATTTTTTTTTTACTTTTATGAAAAGAAAAGGAGGAAAGAACAGCCTAAAATGTGGATAAAACAATAACTTTTCGGGCGGAGTTTCTGATCCGCAACTGATTTATCCCGAGGATCCTGAACACACCTTAATTAATAATTTTACTTTCATTATCGATGAAAACTAATTGCAATCGAATATGTGTTTGTGAAAATGTGTGAGCTGCAAAAAATATATCCAAGTAAAAGTAAAAAAATGTTGACAAATCGCAGTTTTCGCACAAAAGTTTATTAAACATTTATATTTATAATAAGCTAGATAATTATTTTTAATTTTTCTCAACTTTTATCAGACTTAAACACCTTATATGGCACAGTCGGTATTTAAAATACAGCATTTACATTTTTATTTATTTATTTATTTAAAGAAATTTTGGAAACAGTGAAAACGCAAAGACACCATTTCTACTTTTTACCTCCCCTTCTGATGAAATCGTAAGAGGAAATAGCATGATTAATTTCTTAATACTTTTGATGAATTAACCACGGAAAACTCTTCGTCGATATCTCACAGAGACAATTTTTTTTCATGGAATTTTCGGAAGTATCATTCTGCTGACAAAAAAAACTTTGCTTACTAACGTCACCAAGCATATTTCGCTGATTTCCGCATTTCACCAAGAATTGTGAACTAAATGTTTTAAAAATGTGAACAGACTTTGATATTCTTTAGAATAGTACTCGCTAAATAATTTAAAGATCATTGAACTATAAAATGAGTTATAGCTTGGAACATTTTCTCTAAACGAATATTATTTCATTTCACGCATTGTAGAGAACAAAATTAGAGTTAAAACTGTTGAATGTAATGATGAAACGTTAGATAAATTAAATATTATCTGAATGTAGTTTTTAAATAAGGACGGCGGAACGCTTCCTGATAAAAAATAATTATGCGAAGAAATTAATCTCGATGAAATAAAGTGGAATTTTAAGTAATCATTCTCAACTTAACAATTAATTTAAAAAAATTCCAAGAATCAAAGAATTGGCAAACTTTAATTGCACATGGTATCCTAGATGCAAAGAAACAATCAACCGTACTTTTCACTTCATTTTAGACAAAACCAAAAATGAAGGCTTTATTTACAAGTGGTGCATCAATGTGCTGTGAACTCTTTAATGCATATGAACTAAAGATACTCAAGGTCTCTGCTCGATTCTACAAAAAACCAAGTTGAATTTGCAATATATATATATATATAACTTGAATTTACCGGTCCATGTTGACAATTTTAAAGAAACTAGTTGATGTGGGTGTAAACTTTTCACGTTTAACAATAAATGATAATGAATTTTATGCCTTACATGTTTATCCAGGCATTGTAGCAGCTGAAATTAGAAAAAGGTATGTTGATGCTGGTGACTTGGAACTAAAAATGAAGTATGGATCTGGAATTGAATATTCATTTGAAAAATTTACAATAAACAGAAAGTAAGAAAAAACTTTTGGTCTCATTATTTGGAGTAGATGTTTCAGCTTTTTTTTTCTTTTTTAGGCGCTGTCTACTGAGGGTTAACTGTGATATTAACTGACGCCTTCAGGAAATACTGTTCCTCCGACGCAATGGCACCTGCTGAATGATGATGTTGTACCCTCAACACTGCAATATAATTACAATAATTGGATATTAACTCATTAACAATTTCCACAATTAATGATGATGTTTGTTGACGATGTGAACATTAAAAGTATCGTTCAAAAGCGTAATAGCCATCAATGGTTTTGAGATTTCTGTAAATGCAGGAGATATTTCCTATGGCCACCATAGAAATCTCTTTTCTGAAATGATATTTCTAATTTCTAGTAATTAAAGTATTTTGGGGATTCACGCATTTTCATTATCCTTTAACATTTAGTAGACATGAAGTTGATCAGTTAAAATGAAACCAAAGAATTCTGAAAATAAGTGTAAAAACTAAGTTATGCATTCGAACTTGATTTCATAATCTGTTCTATGCATTTCATTTAATTCTGTTGTATGAATAAAGTATTAATAAATTTTAATTTAATAGGAAAATATGATATAGTTAGTAGACTGCAGATGTATTGTCTACATTAAATTATAAGTTTTATTACTCTGATGCTGCAAAATAATTTTTATAATTTTTTTTCTTTCAAATTTTTTTGGGGGAAGTTTCCGCATATTGTCCACTATTTTCAATTTATTAAGCATTCCGATTTATTTTTATACGTCGTGGTGGTGAATGCTTGCTTTACTTACATCTAAACATGCTTTTAGATTTTAAATCATAGATTTAAACCTATCAATAATGGACAGCCATGGGGTTTAATTCAACGATTAAATTACTGATATGAGAAAAAATGAAAATTATTTTCATCAGTAAAAGACTTCTTTCGAAATGGCATGAGTCTTCCGTTTCTAAAGGCAATAATTAAGTTCATAAGCATTTTTTTTACTGAGCCTTAGTTATAATGAATTAATAAGGAAACGGAATATCATTCTCATACTGGAAATGATTGATAAACTTTAGTAGCTAAGAAAAATCTTGCAAACGACAATAAAGCTTCAATACAGGAATCTTTACAGCACTTGACCGCAAATAATACTATTTAATGGTTAAAGAAAAAGCGGAATTTCGTATTTTAGCCACTGTCCTTATCTTCCAGAATCTTTCTGTCCAAATTTTTGCTTTTTTAAAGTCCATAAAGTTTTATCAATTGATTAAAATCTTGTTTACTTTTTAGCTTCCCCTCATCTTCTCATCGATGAGTGTTTTAAAATGAGATAATTTTACCCATTGTTTGGCGCAGCATAGTCAACATCATGGCTCTTGCGCCATAAAACCTCAAACAAACTCAAACTCAAACTCCAGACTCTTTGTTCCACTGATGTGTAAAGCCTTTTCCTTTATTTCAGATTAGAAATTTGAATCGTAATTATTAATATTTTTAATATTTCGTTATCGTTTTGTTGAAAAACTGTTATACTTCTTATCAACAATTTGACAAGATTTTAATTCACAATTCGCAAAACAAATTATAAATATCTTAATCTATTAGCTTCAAATTTTTGTATAGGACTATTCCATATTATCCGATGATATCAAATGAATTGTTTAGATAAAAACGTTGTCCCGATGTTGATTCTTCAGGGATAAGCTATCATTCAATGTACATTAATAATAAGAAAACATATTATCTTTTATAGACTTCTACTCGAAGTAGCAAAATACCTTGTGTTTCTTAATTATCAAATAAAGACAAATCTTATTTCTCACTGGACAATAGTTTATATTTAAATTCTCTGAGAGTGCTCTTTCCCAGAATATTTCTTTCAAAAATGTCCTCAGCATTTTATACCAATTGATTACTGTTTTAATTCAATCTGTTACATATACAAAGCGGAAAATATTTTTGAAAACTTTCCCTCGCATTTCCCTCGGGGAAAGATTCCAATGTAGGCTCATGTTTTAGGAATGAATAAAGTTATCAAAAACCAAATACAATGCAGATATTTTTATGATAATTAAATGAATTTTGCGGTGGAGTTCTTTTTTAATACCATAGTTTAGATTTACATAGTTTAGATATACAGCTCTGGAAGATGCTTACTGAATTTTTTAAATAGCATTTTATTATACTACTGCTTAAATGTATTTTGACTACAGCAACATTTATTTGAAAAATTTGCTATCTTGCTATATGGAAATGCATGACAATTCAAAAACTCATTAGAAATATATTATAGATGTAATATTTTGAATATTAACAATATATAATGATATAATTTATAATAATTTTTCTTTTTTAAATACAAAATTTTATTTTTTGTACTTTTTGCTTATTTTAATTCGCATTTTCTCTTAAAATTTACTAGTACAAAGTAAACTTTACTAAATGAAATTCTGAGACAAAAACAAACTTCCTTTGAAGATAAAATTTGGAGAAAAGTTTAGAGTCATGAATTCCTGAAAATGACAGTAAAGAGTAGCTTCTATATTCTGGGAAATTTACCCTATGTGAAATAAAATATCTTATTATCCTAGTATAATACGAAAGTAAATCTGCCCACTTGGTACTATTTTCGTCTGTTTAGTAAAAGAAAAGTATTTTCTTATCCGTTCAAGAGCGATGATAATCGACGAATATGCATGAGGCAAGAGATCATGCATATTTTAGAAGCTTCAACACAAATCTAAAAGTAATAGTATCATAAAAACATCAGTTTTACTATCTTCTTTTTACACTTGTATGTGTTTTAACCCTGTTTTTATGGTAATGAATGCTTGGTATTTACTCAAATAAAAAAAGGAAAAAGAGGTATTGTGCTGGCTTAGAGTTGTTCTTGTATGTTTAATATTAACAACGTATTTCCTGAAAATATAAATGGAAAACCTACACAAAAAATCATTTTGTCCTCACAATGCAATAGAAAAAAACATTTCTTAAAAATAATCCATTTATGCATACCAAAAGTGATTTCGACACAATTAAGCTCTTCTTTATCATAACATAATGAAGTTTCTTCATGCCCATAAAATGAATCCTGATCTCCTCAAACTAATGGATATTTTAAAAAATCCATATGTGATTACTGAGGTTGCTGTGAACCGTATATTGGTATCATTGAATAAATATCCAAAATCCTCCACTGATATACCATCCTTGATTAATTATCTTAAGAAAGCCCCATCAAATCTTTATTAAATAAGAAAAGCAACGAGATTTCGTTTCGAAAGAAGCAGCTGCCAACTAGTATCCTCTAATGTATCATTAAATATAATGTATCATTTTTTATAGATAATTTTATTATATAGTCACAGTTTACAAAGGTAGAGAGTTTTTTTCGTTATATACACTTCAATTCTTAGGTTTATATATGTTTTTATTTACATATTTTTTATTTTTTGCCTCAAAATATAAACTGTTTAATATTTTGATTTTAATGTTTAATTTTTTACTTGATTTCCAAAAAAATGATTCATGTAGCTTTACAAATGCCAATACATGGCAGTACAAATTAAATTTATTTACAAAAAAAAAATAATGTTATTTGATTTTGCAAAATGATTTCAAGACATCATAGTGAAAAAAACCTTTCATAATCATTTAGAACCATTAGACGATTTATAGAAGTAAAATTTGTAGTATTGTTGATTATTCACTTATTTCAATCCATTAAAGTTTCAATTGTTTATATTTAAAAGCACTATAGATATTTATGGGCAAATGGATTTCAATTCTGAGCAGAGTAAAGGAGCAAAATTAGTTAAGTCCAAATATTTTATTATTATATGCAATTAAATTTTTTATTCAGTTTAAATCATTTTAATTTCATTTAGAAATATTAATAAGTTTTCAAATATATGATTTTTTTTGCATTTTTATAAAAAATGAGTTTTTTAGTTGCATCTCTTGTTCTATTTTGCACACTCATGAAAATAAATTATTACATTAAAATGTTTTCATTGAGTATTTCATTATTAGAGTTTCTTTAATTTTTTAATATAGTTTTTTATTATTTCAGTTTTAAATTGTTTTATACAGTTTTACTGTATCTTAGAAATATTTATCAGATTTTAAATATAAATACATTATCTTTAACCATAATTTTTCTTTGTTTCTCATGAAACATTTATTGCAACATTTTGTACGATGATAAAAAAAATAAAAGAAAACAGGAACAAAACATAATGACATGAGTTTATCAGGGAATATAATATTTTTTTTCATTTTTAAAATTTAAAGATAATAAATCAATTATTTTATAATATCCATGCGTTGGATGTGAGTTTGTTTTTGGCCCTGGAATACGTTGCAAAAGGACTGAAAGAGAAAGATCAGCACATCGCAATTTAATCATGCAATGAATATATGGGTGGAAAATATTGTTGCCATATTTGGAAAGTTAAAAAACGATCTGTTAGATTATTTAGACACTTTATCGATGTTGTTATATCCAATTGCCGGATTTAATAAGTGAGATTAAAAAAAATAGTTATCCAGAAATACATGCCACGATTGGAATATCGTATGTCAGTGTGTATAAGAAATTATGAAAATTTGATGTTTGGAACTATTATGAACCAGAAAACGAAAGAAATGCAAACAGGTGGAATAGGAAAATTATTAAGATTTATGGATACAAAATTGCTTCCATGTGCCGATTGCCAAAATGAAATTCAAGGACTAGAGTAGCATGCATAATATGTATTTGTATGTACTAAAGAATTATCTCTTAGTTAGGTATTCTAGATAAGAATATTTTTCTACGCGATTTTCTGAAAAAATTCTGTAATTTTAAAATAATTATTTTTTGAATTAATTTTTTGAAATTCTTTTTAATAATAATCAGAAAGATTATTAATAAATTTAATTAGTTCGTATTTATATTTTAAGTCATTTCAAACTAATTTTGAGTGTTTCAATCGTTTGGAAATATTCAGATGTTGCTCTCTTTTGTGACCATAAGGTCTACACATGTGGACTTACTAACCCAGTAAAATATCAATTTCAGAAAAAGGACTTTTCTTCCTGTGATCTGAAATACCATTCTATGGTATAAAAACCATATTATTGTAATTACGTTTTTATTATAACTTCAGATCTAAAACAAATAAACAAAAAAAATCACTTTTTTTTTTTGCTAAAAATCATTGCAAAAAAAAGAAGAACCACAGATTTTTAATCACAGCCTTAGAAAAGATAAAAGAAAAAAAATCAGGACTACATCACAATTTACTTTAATAAACTACTAAGTGACTGAGTTAAATATATATTTAAGTCTTCAGAATGAGTGTCTCACACCTTATGATTTTTGATCTTCATTCTTAAGGAATAGTATTGAATATGAATAAATATTTTGTATTTAGTTGCAGTTTAAAAAGCTAAAACAATGCGCTATAACAAAATGCAATAATCACTATTTGATTTTAAAGTGTAATTTGACATATTTCATCATCTGGTCACATTATAAAAAATACTGTTTTTAATCAATTAATACAATATTTTACTTACGATCAGGTTTCTCATCCTCCAAGCCATCAGAAAATAAACCTACCAGTTTTCAAATTTCTTTTACAATCCACGTGGAGAAATTCCATGTTTTCCAAGATCATTGCAGCACAAAATAATAACTTTTAATATTACTTTAACATGATTGTAATACTCTGAATCATTTAAAATATTGATCAGTATCCTAAATATATTATTCAGTATATCTTTATTCTAAAAGAGGAGAACAAATCCAGGTAAAGAAATTATAAGTTCAAAACCATTTACGTCTGAAGATGGGATTTTTATTTATAATTTAATAATTTATATTTAAATTTCCTTGTCAATTTAATGAAATCAGTTCAGTACGATGAAAGTTTTATGAGAACTGGGTGGCGTTTTTGCAACGAAAATAGGAAAAAAAAAGCAATATTTTCCGGTTAGGATGGAAAGAAAGTTCATAATATCGGGGGAGGATCTTTTACGCCTTCTGAAATAATTGCTATTTTCGGAAGAGTATTAACGTCAATGCATTTGTTTTTCCGCCGTAATAATTCGAGCTTTATGATCTCGTTCGAGAAGAGTTATGAAAAACTAAGTTTTCCCATTAAACATAAAATTTGCACAGATATAACTTGAGTGCCTGTTCTTTTCTTTCTTCGTTTATTTACAGGTGATTATTTTTTTTTTGTATTTTGAGGCAAATTCATTGAAGAATTTGTGCATTATTTGTCGAAATTTGTCAGAGACCAAGAGTTTATGATGTCATAAAAATCCGTAGATTTATAAGGTCCAAGCGAATAAAAGACACGATTCAAAAATGCATGAATAAAAATTAAATGGAGTGGAAAAATTATTGCTTAGAGAATAAAACGTCTCTATATGGATCTTATGAAAAAAGAATTATTCTTAAAATAAAGCATTGTAGAGAAGGCTATCTATTCTTAGATATCTATTTTACATTCCAGTATTTTTAAGTGAACTGTAAAGAATTCATATAGTTTCCAACTTTTTTACGAATCAAACTGCACTATAATTTCATAAATTTGATATCTTGATGCTTATGAATTTTAGCGTTATAAAGTTGTCAGACAGTTTATGACTGTTCACTTCAACATTTAAATATAGTAGTTTTAATTAAATTAGTTATGCAAAGTAGATTTCCCTAGATAAAAATTAAAACTGATTCGATTATAAAGTATTTACATGTAATGCATCAAATTAACACGAATTCTTTAATTATTTGCAGAGTCGATTCTTAAGTATCCATACAGTGATTGAGTCTAATCTACGTTTTACATTCTTATAAAAAAATTTATTACTTATTCCTTGACCACCACATTTCTTTAAACGTTCTTGGATACTGTATGGTAAAATTCGAGTGTTTAATTTTTTCTCCTTTCAAATTCCAGGAAAATTTGAGTCGAGTATCAAAACGAACAGTGACGTTGTTACAATTATTTTACAACAAACATATTCCTTGAGCAGTCATCACTTGACCACATTAGCAATTTTTTTATTCCCAACTGTTTGTAGAACTTCATTTTGCAATGCATTTTTCACAGCATGGCCAAAAAGTGACTTTTGCATCAAAGAAAAAAGACCTAAGAAATTGAAAATATTAATTTTGGAATTCGGCCAATATGTACTTCTACTGACTGCGTGCACGATAACTGAATCAAGCAACTGGCAACAAGGTTCGTCTGCTTCTTACATCAAATGCATTTTTCTGTCACATTTTTAGCCGAACTAGAAAGTAAGGAAAGGTATTTACCCTTCGGATTTTCTTCTCTACGCACACAAGATGATCCGAAATGCAAATTGCTCATTGAAATTAATAATCACTTTACCCTTTAAAAGGCCGTTTTTTTTTCTAGTCATATTATGTTAAAATATTTTTAGGCTTGAAATTAGAATAAGAAAAGGGATTCATTTAGCTTATTAGATAAATTTAATTGGATTTGTTAATTAATTTGGTTAATTAATAATTAAGTAACAAATCAAGACATATCATTTTGTCTGAGATAAAGAACTGAAGCATCTAAGTTTCTGAATTACTAAAAAAATTTGTCAGAACTTATGCCAACCTACATAATTTCATACAAAGATTGATAAATTTGGTGGGAACCATACTTCCCACAGCCCTAGAAATGGATATTTGGGGCCAATTACCTCGAAGAGAATGACAGTTTGACAAACCGGTCAATGCAAGGATGGACAATGCTAAAGATAGCAGTAGGCCACTACAAATCCTGTCGATACTACTGTGGTGGCGAAGTGGTCGGCTGTACGCAAGAACAAGCAAGAAGAAGCCCTAGAAATGGTTAAAATACTCTATATCATTTTAATTATTCATTTATCGATCAATGAAAAGTCGTTTATATTGTTTTAACTTTTATTTATCCTTTAATAAAGGCATATATAGCATAATAAAGAATCATTAATAGAAAAATCACGTGAACAACAGGATAAGTAGTGAGTAATACACGGAACATTTTAAAAAAATAAAATAAATGGCACTAAAGACGGATACATGAATTGTTTCTTAAAATTTTCAAATAAATTAATTTAAGTGAATTTCTTCATTTTTATTTATACAGAATGGTTTTTTTCCCTAATTTTATTAATTATTATTTGACGTTAAACAGCATTTCAAGGGTAAATTTAGTTGAGGTTTATTTTTGCAAACAATGATGTTTTGCGAAAGAAAAAGGCTTTGGATGATCTATAAATATAGGATATAAATATTTATATGGATGGACATATAAATATCAGGAAAAGGTTGACGAAATTTTCTCTTTTATTCATTCTTCTGTAAATGATTGAGAATTTAAAAATAAATCTGTTTGAAATAGTTTTCTAAAATATCCAAAATATCGCTTAAACTGTTTATTTTCATTTAATCACTTTTAGACTTGATACTACATATTATTAAATGCATTTTTCGGGTTAAAAATCACAGATTCTAAGAAATCAAAAATTGTCAGATGTTGATTCCATTTTATTTTTTCATCAATATTATTAAAGGAATATCCAGTCCGTCAATGCTTTCTACAATAAATATCGTAATTTTAGAAAAATTTGCTATCGGACCAAAAAGAAATCAGACTTATAAAAAAGATTTAAAGAGCTTAAAATCCACACTCACCAACAATTTTATGTCTCTTAAGTGTATAATATATGTTGTCCTGTTGTCCAGTAAGTGTATAATATATGTGCGTCTTTTACAAAAATCTCAGATCTGTGGAAACCAGGAGAAGCAGAATCTGAGAAGTGCGGAGAAAGCGGCGAAAAGTTCCAATCAAATTCTGATCATTTTTCTCTAACATTCAGTGCTGATTTGAATTGTCCTGATGACAAATGAAGTCTCGGCGAATCATTCATTCTGATGGACAGCCAGATGGACGTTTTCAATTTAATAAGCTGATTGCAGCATTTGATGGAATTGATCATTTCACCTTGAGGAAGGAGTTCATAGTAAGCTGAACATTTTCTGTCTCGCCAAATTGACAAAAAACTTTTTTTTGGATCAAACCCAAGTCCTTAGATCAAGTGCGCTTCCAATGTGCATTTTGATACAAAATCCGTGTCTTGTCTTCAGTGACAAGCCTCTTCATGAAAAGATATATTTCATGCCACTGAAAAATATAAATTACACGTAGAAACGTGACTTATAAGACCGGTCTTTATCGATAGGCGTTAGATTCAAATTTGCATCTATTGATATATTCTATCCAGATAAGGGGATTATGTATCACTATCTTAGAAATGTTAGAACATCCGCTGTCTCTCTCTATGTCATACAATTTCACTGAGAATGGCTTTCATAAGATCAGTATTTGTCGTTGCTGGGTAGACGCTACAGTTTTCATTAAAATTTCTTAAGCCAGTCTTTAAGTGATTCCAATTAAAGTGATTCCTAGAGTAGTGCGAAATAAATCTATAGGATATCTGAATAAAAAAAATTAAAAAGATTTCATGACATTTTCAAAATTCAAACTTTAAACGAAAGCATTTCAAGATGATATAACCGAAAAATACATTAAAAATAAACATGTATCTGACTTGGGCCTTTAACGGAATTATGGGCCCAGAAGAGTCATTTACTGAAGAAAATAACAGAATTCTTCAGATATCAATAACTAACTTATAAAGATAATTATAATTTTGCAATATTATTCATCCTGATTTTTTTTCTGATTTTCTAAAAAGGAAACGTTTTAACTAAAAACGACTTTCAAAAGTATTTAATAAAGATTAATTAAAATTGAATATTTATCAAATATTAAAAGAATTATTTGTAAGAATTTTATGGAAGGAAAATTTCACATTTCAGTTTTTTTATAAATAGAAATATTAACATTTAGTAGCCCGATCTTCGTTTCCATTGCATTTTTTAATACGAATTTCTATTGATTTTTATGAATTATTATGTTTTTTCCCAGTTGGAATTGTTACAAATAAAGCATTATATCAAGACGAAAATTCAAGTAAAAGTATTAGAGTCATTTTCAATTTTTGTTTCCTCCATTCTTTTTTTTAAACAATATTTTCCTTCATTCGACATATTTAATTTTACAATACTTAAGATTCTACTTCCTTAAAGAAAACCTCGATGCACTTTATTATTCTGTTCTGTCCCGCAAATTCAGCTACGTTCAGAAAAGGTTAAATAACATATTTTATTTAAAGAAAAGAACTGTCACTATTGAATATAGTTGTCATCATTTGATTTTGTCTGATGTGAACTAAATGTTAATTTTTGAGTGAAAATTTAATTAAGATAATTTTGAGAAGTAATTATTTTTTTAAGATGTTATTATTTCATAAAAATTACTTTTCCCTTCTGAAACTAAACTTCAAGATAAGTTTTTATTTGACAAAAATTTACAGTCATTTCCTCTAGATAATTATTCTCTTATTATTTTTAATATCATGTCCCCTAATAATAAATCAGTGTGTGTGTGTGTTGACTCTAAGCAGGTCAGCCATTTGATCTTGAGTTACTAAATTTGGCGTAAATAAATTTTGGAAGAAGAGGGTTATGCACTTCAAAGTGAATTTTTTTAAAGATTTTAAGTAAAAATTAAGTAAAATTTTATCAATTTTTCAGCAATAACTCCTGAAAATATTACATCAAAAAATTAGTTTTTATGCCATTTTAAAATTTTAAGTAATTTTTTTCGCAAGAATTCCAAATTAATTGTCGTGTAAATTGTTTCTGAATTTCGGCAATTCTTCAAATATATATACTTTTTGAGTTATTTTTAGTTACATATTTCATTGTTGTACTGAAATTCATATTGTTTCCATAGTTCAGTCAAATATTTTATCGCGTATTTTATGAAAGCTAAGGAAGAATTATTTTGCTTCATAATTGTTTTGTTTATACATCTACTAATATTTAATATGAATGTGTGTGTATATATATAGTGGCGCTCTATAATTCAGATTATTCGACATAAAGTTACCAAAAGTTGGAGTTTGAAGGTAAAAAATGCGTACTTCGGAGAGAATTTTTAAAATTTGAATAAGAATTTTTGTTAATTTGAAGTGAAACGAAATGAATGAGTGTTTTCCTCGATTACTTAATAAAACCTCTCCAAAATTTCAAAAACATTTCTTTTCAATGATAACCCTTTTTCTAATTTTGATTTTCAAAAGCTTATTTTACTACAATATAAGTCAGTGTTTAAATTCAAATAGCTTTGATAGTTGCTACAATAATTTCATTCTGGGTTTTTCTCACTGGATTGTAACAACATATGAAGAGTCGCCTTATTTTATCATGTTATGTTGGTTTTCGTACAACGCTTGATTTTAATAATATTTCTTATAATTTTCCTAAATTAAGATTTAGCTTCAGAATTACACAATGGTTAAAAAGTTGTCCATCGCGCCTATTTGTAAGCATTGACGTTAATCGCTGAGGTACATTTGATGGTGCCGAGATCCATATGGAAAATGGAAGAAACAAAGAAAAATGAGGGAACAGTATAAACTCCTAAAATAATACCATTTGTATGTCTAGTAAAATTTGATGTTTAAAAATACAACGCTTAAGAAACCATTTAAATACGCAGTGAAGCCGAAGTACAGGAGTTCGAACAGTTACATTTTCAGCATTATGATATCATAAAACTTGATTTTATTAGGATGATTCATATGTACAAGGAACAGAAGAAGCGTAAGATTATTAAAATAACGTGACTTTGATATATGTCTCAATTTCTTGCTTTCCAATATTTTTTTGGATTAATCACAACATACATTTATGTCTATGACATTTAACTGAAAGTTAACACCATCAGTATTTTGGGCAAACTAGATGGACTACCAAAAGCTCAAAAACGTCTATTCAATCACAATCTTTTTAGTTCGTGTTATTTTCTCTATCATGTTTCATGTCTATGATACGAATCCTATTTAAATCGAATACCAGTGCTTTGCTGTTTGATTACTGTAACAGAGAAGGGGTCATCTTATCTGGTAGTAGGTGTGATGTTAATTAGCAAAAATATATATAAAAAGTACTGATAGAAATAGAGACGTTTTAAAATTAAAAAAAAAGCTTATAAAAGCATGCATTATTTTTGAAGTTATCCTAAGTGCTATAAAGTACTCTACGTTATTGTATGATATTTCATAATACTATGCACATGATGGAATATACCAAATAACACCGAAATATTTTCTAAGAAATATCTTTATGCAAAATGGGATGAATATCATTAACACGAAATTTTCGGGTTCGTTTGGATAGTGGAAGTGATATGGTGTGGAGAATGCTCAATCTACAGGCGGCAGTAGAAAAAAAACGACGACGCTTATTTACACGAAGACTACACAGGACAGCACAAAGACGACAACTATATACAGCATAGAGAAGACAATTATCTTCAGCCGCGAGACGTGCAAACAGCAGAACAGAACAAAACGCTACTGCAGACAGTAGCGCACAGCTGAGTTCAGTACTAGCTTGACTCCGTCGCTGCTCTGCTAATATCTGGAAGACCAGTTCTTTACCGTCGCTTCCGACTACTCTCTCCAACTACTCTGGCAGCACAGACTGCCTCCTTTTATAGGTCACAGGAGGCGGGGTTAGAAGCCTCTCAACCAATCAGGAACGTTCAAGGCGTATCTCGGTTCCTAATGGACGGATCGGAAAAATTCTCGATGTTTCGGGTATAATCCATTTTGGCGACAAAATAGCCAAATTCTTCGCCAAGTCGCAAAATGTTCGCCAAGCTCTGGAACCTCCGACGCGACACCCGGACTCCGTCCAATACAGATGACTGTGAAACTGTCTTTCTGATGATGGAACAAACTATGCTGGGAAGCAGAATTGCAGGTTTGTAACAATATATATA
>JAPMOR010027670.1:96857-116816 GCA_026543865.1 Argiope aurantia
ATATATATATATATATATATATATATATATATATATATATATATATTCAAAAAAATCACCAATAATTTTAGAGATAGATTTTTCGATAAAGAGCTATTGATAAAAACTAGATAATAGAGAGCTAACGAAAAGAGTTGTTCTCTTCTTCTTTCTAAACTCTTCTCGATTTACTAAGCTCACATTTGAAGAAGTCAGATATTAAAGAATTTTATAGAAATTAAGAAAAATATGTTTATTCATTTCTGAGAATGTTTCTAATATATTCTTTTCCTATTTCTACTTATTATGAGGTAATGTAAGTTATATGCTCCTATGACTTTCCTTAAGTAAAAATATAAGAAAAATTATTAATTAAAAAATATAAAGATTGGGATAAGTTTTATTTTTTTACTTCTTGATATCATCACAAAAATTTCTACAAATCATCTGTTTGTAAAATGGATGCAGTCAACTCTTACAAAATTCTTCATAAGACATGTTTTTGTATTCTTTCATAAGACATGTTTTTGTATTAATTGAATGAAAGGTTAACATTGCTACACGACGAAAAAGTGGGAAATTTCTCACTTCATCACTTTAACTTTTATCAAAGTTTTTTTTCTCCCTCCAAAAACATTAGGAGCTTGATTTGTGTGATGACTACAAGCGTTTCAACGTTTAATGAATAAAAGCGGTGACGTAATTGGATTTTAATTCGAAATTAATGGTTTCCTATCCATTTTTTTTATTTCTTTCACAGCAAATTTATTGCCCCTGTTGCAGATTGCTTAAATTTTTTCCTGTGGAAAAAAAAGATAATAATTCTTTTCTAATAAACTTTTATAGGGTATCTTGATGAAATGTTGCCTTTAAACACTGAAAATAAAATCAACAGGACAGAAAGATTTTGTCTTAGTCTTTTTTAGTTAGATTAATATCCCGATAAGAAGAAATATGGGAACTGACTTGGGGCGTACCTTGTCATTTTGAAAGCGAACATTTGTCATTTGTGGACAGCAAGCTAAGCATGGCGCTCATTACACGATGTTTTTTATGTTCAGCTCAACGTCCTATATTTAATATATATACAAAATTTCTATACAAACGCCCTATATATACAAAATTTCTCTTTGAATTCTTGAGATCTAAAAGATAATATTGCTTATTAGATAGAATTTAAAATATTGTGAACGTTTCTCGTCATATCTACTAGGCGTATTCTGCGAACAATTTGTTCTCTGGATTATTGACTATAATATATACGCTGTTTATAAATACGAATTGCAGTTACTTAAAATTTCCTTTTGATGTTTGAAGAAATTGAAAACTGTGAATAAAATGTATTTAATGAAATGATAATGATTTTTTAATTTAATGATATATAAGAGTTATAATGAACTAATTTAAATGATATATAATGAAAATTCATTTGAATTATACAATGAAATTTGTGTAAAAATGAACTATTTTCTTCTACACTAGCGTTTTTTTTTTCAAATCCTTTAATATTAATGTAAACAAATCTAATAGTAGGAAATTAAAAGGCAAGGAAAATTGTAAAATAACTTCAAATTTTACAACTTCAATTGGTAACTGTCTGCCTTTTCCAAGTTTCTTGGTTTTAAGAAAATGGTACAATTTAATTAGCGAACATAATTTAATTTTTATGTACGCAATAAATTATTATTATTATTAATTTATTACCATTATGTAAAATTCGCTGTTCATCTAAATCACTCTTTTTTTATTTAGTAAAATGCTATTTCACAATACTTTTCTATATTTTGAATCACTATCAGCAAAATTTAATTCTAATAAATTCTTAATTAATTTCTTAATTACCATTTGTGTGAGAAATGACCAAAAGATTCTAAAAAAGCAAAGGGAAAAAGAAACTAGAAAATTAAAATCCGTCTGTTATGAACGGCGTGCAGTTCTCGAATTGAGAATTTCTTTTCTTTATGGAATTTTGTTGTTTTTAAAAGTGACCCGTCATCTGGAATACACACGCAAATAACAGTGAAAAATTATATCCTCCCAATTGCAGGCAATAAAACGCAATCGCAAATGGATCAGAAGATTTCTTTGGGAAATGAGTGAAAAATTTTTTTCTCGATACAACAGCCGCATTGTCGAATGGAAAAGATTAAAGAATTGGGAAAGAGAACTTCCAGATTCAGCATCCAAATCCGTGGAGGAAAATTTGAAGGAATTACTGGAGAAGCTACATAAGTCGCTAACAATTTATTAAAAAATTCTAAAAAAGTATACATATCTCACATTATAATTTATTAGTTAGACGTGGTGAATAAGATATTAAATTAAATGCTTCTTACTTCCTTAAGCTACAGCAGATGTAGTCAAAACTATCAATGCTACCAAAGCGAACCAATTCCATTCTATTAAAGTGAAGTTGGAAAATTCCTTAACTGCTTGTGGACAAATTTCGACCATACATAGTCGAATTATAAAAAGTTCGGCTTGTTTTTGGACAAAATGACTTTAAGGATATATTATATGCTAACAGACACAATAGAGTAGCAAACACACTTTAGTAGCAAATCAGGGCATTCTAAGTTAGAAAGCTGAGTAGGGTACCAATAGCAGTTTAAAATGAAGTGGAACGTCAAATTAAGGAATTTCTACAATTAGACATGATCGTACTGAAAGGATAAGCATTGGCCTTATTTTTTCATCTATGTAGGAAAGCAAAATGGATGAGCCAGGGTATAGAAAGATTTCCAATTGCTCAGAAATTATATTATCAAGACATTTACTTTACAAATATCGCGAGAAATTTATTATAAGAAACATAAAAATTTATTTTTTTATCTACCTGATATCTAACTAATGATTACTTCAGAACCTGACATTTTTATCGTATTTGTGATCACTTAAAACACTTCCAGAGGAAAGTGTTGCCTTTTGCCATGAAAAATACTGGCAATATTTTTCAGTTATTTATGAACAAGAGATCAGCACCACATCGCGAATATTGCCATTCATGTATAGTGATGAAGTTACATTAAACTCGCAATTTTGGAGTGATTACAAAAGACACCGCTTTATGAATATTGATAGTAAAATTTCTAGGTCACATTGTTTCATCCAGTCAATATTAACTCAATGCTAATAAATCTGAAGTCTTAAAAAATCTACACCATACATTTAAAAAAAAACAGAGTTTAAAAAATGATGGAAGTACAGGAAATGCACCCTGAAATCCGAAGAAATAATGTGACTTTTTAACCGATTGCATTAAGTGACGAGAGCTAAATGTCCTTCTATTTACCTTTTTCACTACAAATAACTAATTTTTTTCAAAATAAATAAATTACCCATTAAGATATAGACTCTATATACTTCAAACGTGACTCATTCGTTTAGTCTTACAGCAATCACAATCAGACCGTGTTTGGTGCATCATTACTATTCTGAAAAGGAATTGGTAATTGTATTCCTTAGTAACTCCCTCCTTACCGAAATGAAAAGTTCATCTAATGAAAGAGAAGTTTTCGGTGTTTCAAAGACATTTAAATAATTCGATACTTAATAATTCTTAATAATAATTTAGTACTTAAAAGTAAAATTCAGGTTTCATCGGAACACAATCCCTTAACTATTAAATTAGGAAGGTCAGCCATGTAGAAAAAGCATCAAGAAGCTATGGCCATGTGGCGATATAACTTAATAAATCATAGCGGGAGGTGGTGCTACATACCTTATCCAGATTACATACGTTAGCGGGAGTAGTTATAGATTTCGTAAATAATGATATATATTATATAATAATACTGTTACGAAATTGTAATATTGCTTCAATGTATAATTAGTTTCCTGGAAAATAGTTTCAACGGATGTTGAATGGTCAGCACAATGACAATCGACCATGACGCTGAACTTGGCGAACGAAATGAAGTACTCAAAATATTGAAGAATCCTCCGACAGCTTCATTAAAGATTGAGTTTCGTAATTTCTTCTAGAGCATTCACTGTCCTATCTCGGGACCCATAAGTCTACTACTAAACGAGAGCTGAGAGCGATTAAAGGTGCAACTGGCAATTCAACAGGTTGTTCCGTCAGTTTCCAGAATGTTTATGAAGCTTGTAACCGCTTGTTCAACTTAATTAAAATTGCTTATTTCATCATACTGCCGCATTGAATAAAGGCTGTCGAATCTCCATGGCCGAATGGTCATGGCACTGGTCTTGTGATCAAGAGACCTGGGTTCGAATCCCGCTAGAGACACTGAGATTAATGGTATATGTAAATACTTAATTCCTTGATTTTATGTTTTCCTTTATTTCATGTTCCAGAAGATACTGGACATTTCTTTAGTTTATCAGAAAAGTGTTCTGGACTTTTCTTACTGTCTCCAGAAGAGTATTCTGGAACTTTCTCTGCTTATATAAAAGCAGAAGGTTTGTCAGTTACTGTATTCTCAGTTCTGAGTTCAGTTAATAAATTGGTTTAGCTCTACCTCTTGTGTGTGTCATTAAGTTCTATACTAAAGTATCTACGTGATAATATCAAGAAATAGTCATTCGGGAAACTGTCGACTTATGAAGAGCTTCCCCTACATGCTCTTTTATTAAAGAAGAAAATCTGATAGATTAGAAAATTGCGAAAACATATCATGTTTGTTTCTTGATTGAGAGGAGGATTATACTACTCTTTATTGATGATAAAGTGCAGAAAACAATAAAAATTTTCAGTAATCTCCGCATGCCGAAATATTCATTTTTTACGATATTGTTGGCTACCTAAAAGAAGATATATCAGGATTTGACACAAAATGAAACATATGTATTTTACCAGCATAAAAATGGGTCCTTTCACTTTCATTATCTGAAATTTTGAAAATTCTTGCTAATTTAATTCGATGAAAAATTATGATTAAGTTCCATGATTAATTGTTTACTGTCCAATAATTATTTTTTTTGTAAAATTTTTGATCTGAGGTTTATTTAAAATCTTTCTCAATGTATGAACATTAATTTTATTCGACATGAAATTATTTTTTTCTAAAATACTTACTTTCATTTCAAAAGAATAAATTTTGTAAGCATTATATGAAATATATAAAAGCAAGCAATTAAGTTTGTCAATATATATATATATTTGTTAAACATAGAACAGAATATTTTTATATATATTAAAAATGCAAGAACTATTTTCTACATTATATTATTACAAATAAAAGGCGTGATCACTAGTTAATGAAAAGTTAGTCTGCATAAGTGATTTTTGCAATTCTTCAGAAAATGAAGACAATTCCTGTGAGGGACAGAAAAAATTTTGCTGATGATTTGAATTGTCTTATTGAAAGCTAGAAAGAAGAAGAGATATTGTGGCCTGGGTGAACTCGAAAAGGCGGTGTTAGAAAGGAACTGACTGAAGGATATTGTGTAATATGATAATATTATATGCGATAAGTGGAGTACCATGAATACGCAATCCATTTTTTTTTCTGCGGGTACTTTATGTACTTTCATCGAAAGGAAAAAAGCTAAAATCTCTATTCTCATTTTTTTTTCTACTTATGCTAAATCTTTTTTCTCAGCAATTTTGTAAAGCATTGGTATGAGTTCGGCGTCCTCCATTCTGCCTCCTCACTCCATCATGTTACATCTCTGCTTTGTGTATTCAGTTGAATTCTAGTATATACCAACATCAACTTCTGTGTCAGTCTCCACTGATTCAGAATGTTACCATCACCAGTGATGTTTGTTGTTTTCTTCGATAGCATTTCCAAGATCGCAGCGGCTCAGAACATATATATTGTTTATTTGTAGAAGCTTTAGATCCGTGTTTTCCACTTTTCCTCTTTTGAAGTCGCTGCGCTTAGAAAGTACGAATAAATTTTCATTCTCTTTTGTGTTATTGTCACTGAAAAAAATTGCGTGGTATTTTTACTCTGTCTGTCTCTGTATGTAAATATATTTGTGTGTGTGTCTGTGAGTTGGCTTAAATTAATTAGATTAAAAGTTTTGAAAACAATAAAATCCTTTGATAATTCAACTGCTGTTTTTTCATTACTATTAATTTTATTATTGTGTTTTAATTTTTTTTCGGATATTTGTCGTCTGGTGGATCAATGATTGATTTTCAATTTCGATTGAGTATAAGTTAGCCTCTTTTATGATTCATCAAGTATGAAAAGATATTTGGGAGCATGTGAAATCCATCGGCTTTCCTGAAGAGAATAGAATGAATGTAGCACAGCGTTTCTCAACCTTTCAGTATTCGTGGCCTAGTTTCAATCATAATTTTCATCATGTATACAATAAAATGTATACAACAGTAATGTATATTGAGCATTTTGGATTCTGTTTTTAAATTATTTTTAACTAACTGCCAAAACAAGAGAAAAAGTGAGCCAACGTTGGCGAGAAACCACATCTTGCATTTTGGACAAGCGGGCGGTAAACAGATGAAGCGGATGAAAGCGGAGAAAATTTAAATATTATATTTGAAATGAAAGCCAAACAGGGAGATAACATTAAAAGAATATGAAAGTAGAAAAATGCGTTAATGAAAGTTAACCTAGACGGGGTGAGCTAAATTTAGAAACTGGGAATACATTTTGTCGAATAATAAAAGTAATAAAACAGAAGCATGACAAAACAAAAGTGAAAAAAATAGCAAGGTTTGTGGAAGGGAATCCACACAACCAATGCCGTCTCGAACATGCACGGAGCAAATGTTTTCTCATAGGAAGAAGGAAAATGTTCGATAAAGCAAGTTTCAATTCCAGCTAGTTTTATTCGAATCGATCCTTTTATCGCTATCGAATCTATCGTGAATGCGTATGTTATATACGTTTTCGTGTTAATTGCAATTCACCATATTAAATATTCAAGGCAGCAGATTTATGTAGACTCATGAATAAATTTTTAAGCGGAAGTAAGCAAGCATTATTCAAGCATCAACAAGTATACATACGAACGTGGTTCCGAAAATAAAATCAAGGAAATATTCTCAAGAATATTTAAATTTTGGGTTTATCAGTACTGAAGTAATTGAAACTTCACCCCCTATGTATCATCTGCTCAAAAATGTTGGCCGCAGACAGCATGAAACCTAATAAACGACATTTGGAAGCGGTTCACAGTGAGTACGTCAACAAACTCAGAGAATTCCTCGAATTAAAATTAAAATCATATAAAAAGCAAAAATAATTTTTTAAAGAAACTTTGTCTGTGAATAAAAAAGCTTTAATTGCATCTTACAAAGTTCATATAAAATAGCCAGATGTAAGAAAACCTCATACCATTGGTGAAGAGCTTATTTTGCCAGCAGCAATTGAGATTGTAGAAACTATGTTTGGAGATAATTTTTCAAAACAATTGCAGTCCGTACCTCTTTCAAATGATACTGTTGCCCATCGAATTTGCGACATAGCTGAAGATGTACAGTTTCAGCGTTTCTCGAAGTTGCGTGATAAATTGTTTTCAATACAGTTTGACGAAGCAACAGATAGTAATAGGGATGCTCATTTAATTGCCTATGTTCAAATTTGTGATAATATATCAGTAGTAGAAAAACTACTTTTTTTGCAAACCAATAGAACCCAAAACATCAGCGCTTGCATTATTTGCTATTTTAAATGATTTTATGAACGAGGCAAACATATAATGGAAAAATTACGTCGGAATATGCACCAATGGTCTCGTTCAATGTCCGAAAGATTCCAAGGTATACAATCACTTGTAAAACAAAATTCGCCTCAATGCTCACATTGCATGATCCACAGAGAAGTTTTGGCTTTGAAAGAAATGAGTCCTGGTTTGAATATTGTATTAACTACAGTTGTAACCGTAGTAAATTATATAAAAATGAGACCCCTGAGATCGAGAGTCTTTTCCGCACTTTGTAAAGACATGGGTTCAGTACATTCAGCTTTACCATTTTATTTCGAGGCAAGATGGTCATCACGTGGGAAATTTTTGCAACGTTTTTATGAATTAAGAGAAGAAATCGCCATTTTCCTAAAAGAAGAAAATAGACAGGAGGCCGAGAATTTTCGTGATTGTTTATTTGTGATGAAATTGAAGTACTTGGTAGAGAAATTAAATAATTTGAATTTTCAACTCCAAGGATCAAATACACATATGTTGGATACGAGTGATAAAGTTAATGCTTTTTGTAGAAAATTGGAATTGTGGAGCAGAAATTTAAAGCTAAAAACCTAACAATGCTTGCAAAAGTGGATGATTGTACTAAAACTTATAAGGTTGAAGAAGAGCATGTAAAAGTTATTTTTGTAACAATTGAAAATCATTTAGCCATGCTGTCAAAGAATTTTAAAAAGTATTTTCATGCTGACGATAAACTGATAGCAAGTTACGAGTGGATTTAGGATCCATTTCATAAGACTCCCGAATTACTCTCAATTGACGAGGAAGAAACATTCTTAGACTTCACGACAAATGGCGAAACTAAAAGACAATTTAATAATAAATCACTATTTGAATTTTGGGCAGGAGTAAGGATGATTTTTCTGCACTAAAAATAAGGGCATTTCACATTCTATTACCATTCAACATCCTACCTTTGTGAAACTGGATTTTCTGCTGTGGTTTCTTTGAAGAAAAAATATAGAAACAGAACCGAGAGTGGCTATTTCTAATATTAAGCCTTTCTTCGATAAACTTTGCTCTGTAAGACAGCCCCAAGAGAGTCACTAATAATTATTAAATTTGTTTTTAATTTAGTATGTTTTGATTTGTAAGTAGTTTTACTTTAATAAGTTATTAAATAAGTCGAAATATATTTTGTTTTCTTTGTGTATGTGTGCTTTCCTTTCAGTCAGTTAATCAATTTTTTAAAATAATATTTTCTCTTGGATATTCTCGGATTTATTTGCATACGAAGACATAACTTTTGAGTTCTAAATATTAGATGCTCAAAAAGTTTTTTTGCTGCACTTCACCTTATGTCCATTTGGTTTCAAATAGGCTGTACAGAAGCATATTCTTTTCATTGTTATTGAATGGAACTATGCAAGATGAAAATAAGCCCAACTTCTCAATATCTCGAAGTTGAAACTCAATAAAATTATATGAAAACGTGAAATGTTGCATGCACATTAAAAATTCAATACCTGCAATACGCAAGCAATTATCTCTAAGTTCCTACAGCTGTGACTAAAAAAGAATTTTTTTTTTGAAGAGAAGATACCCATTAATCCGCTAATGTAAATATTTAATGTAAAGGAAAACAGATCACTTCTAATCAAAACACCGATTGTTTTGCTGCTTCGTTAGGGCAGAAAAATATGTTTTTAAGAGCTACTACCATAAAAGTAGAAAAATTATTATTATTTTTTTAATTCCTAGAATTTGTTTGTCTGCCTTTTTTATTTCATATAAAGACATTAAAGGACATGAAACATATAAAAGAAAAAAATAAATAAAAGGGCAGCTTCTGAATTGTTATTTTCTCTTCATTTTAAAACATACTATTCTCTTTCACTCTTAGTTATTAATTGTATTTTCAAGAAAAGAAAAAAGGGAAAAAAAATGACAAAAAAGGAAAAGAACGTTAATTTTATTTACACATAGGAACTAAGACTCGTTTACTGAAATATTTCGAATGAGGAGAAGTCGAAAAATTTGAATACATATTTTTACATTGTTTTTTTTTTTTTTCATTACCTTGTTGAAGGTATTTATAATTTTTTGAGATGTGATAATTCGCTAAATGAAAGACCTTAAAAAATATAATGTATTGTAAATGAATTAAAACCATATGGAATAGATGTCGTTATAGAATTCCTTGCAATTCACATTAAAGGTATGCCTAAGAAACTTCTGACCCATTTATTTGAAAGAGGAAACAGAGCACTTCTAATCAAATCATAAAGACTAAAATAATTATTTATTCCCTGCAGGTGTCATTTCACTAAATCAGCCAGTAACTATTATGAACATTTTCGCAATAAATAAGAATATATATTCGTTAATTCTTTTTCGACAAAATTTGATTAATTATTTTGAATCGTAAGCTGTCCTGACCTCAATCCAAAAGAACCGTCAGCAGTTTTTGGGATATACCTGCTTATACAGTTAATTAAATAAATAATACAATTGTGTGCAACATTTTATTTCAATTAAACAATTTAAAAGTTTAAATATATCTGGCGTTCTTGAAATAATTTTAATTAAGGAATTTCAGCTAAACTGAAATAATGCTATAAGGTTACGAATACCCCTTTTAAATAAGCTTCGATAATTTAAACAAATTTTAACGAGGCAACTAGTTTCACAGTTTCAAAAATAAGTGTCCTAGTTGCAAGAGCGCAAACACTTAATGGCTAAAATAGGACCCCAAATAATTAAGGATAATTTATATGACTCGCCAAAGACTTTTAAGCATGAAACTGAAATCTATAATCGCTGAAACGTAATGATTTATGACTGCAATTACAAATCTTTTCTACGAAGCACAGCCGATCAAACTGCTAAACGATGTAGCGAATGACGGGGTTTGATGGCCTTTTTGGAGATAATAATGAACCATTCTCGATGAATTGCTCGTTAAAGAGCGCCGGTAACTAGCGTGATATTCAGTGATATTAAGACAATTTCGTAATTTCCACAGGACAAGGATTCATCTTATTGAGGAAATGCAATTTTCTTTAAATAAATTCAAGGAACTGCCACGCAAATTTAAATCTTAACAATCTTGAGTGGCTTATTTAAAGAAACAGCTTATTCGAAGTCAATATATAATTCATTTATTACTTTAAAAACTTTGCTAGATCTTTATATAATACATGCTTTTCTTAATTTTTCGTTCGTTTTTATTTATTTAGGAATAACTCGATTAATTTTTATAAAAGATATCAAAAATAATTTTGCATTCATTTTTTCCCCACATAAGTGATTATTTTAAACTTAAACATCAATAAACAGAAAATACTGCAACAATACAGGCGGTCAATTTATAACTAGAATCTCTGAATTCGTAACATGATATTTCAAAAAAATATTTCAATTACCAAAATTATGTTTAATATTTTTGTGTTTGTATTTTATCTTGAGAAAAAGGTTTATTTAATTCAACTTATTCAAATTTTAGTTTTTAATTCTCAGCCTTCTAATTTTATTTAAAAAATATTAGAGAGTGAATGAGTATTAAGATTTTATCGCACTTAAATGTGACAATGATAAATATGATATATTCAACATTGCTATATTCATATTATATTTATTATTCTCGAATTTAGCTGTGTTTATTATTACAAATCAATTGCAATATCCCAAAAACACCCCAAGCAGCAAAAGATCGTTGGCCAATGGAGGTTGTTGATGGCTCCACAATTGAGATTGGGAAATGAACTAAATAATGCGGTGTAACTAATTAAAATAAACTAAGGAATTGCGGTGTAGCTATAAGTGATGAAACGATGCTTCTATAAAATGTGGTTTATTTCTATGAGAAGGGGCATGGAGTCACCCCGCTACCAATGGTAAGCATCGCGTTCCGAGTTCTAAACCGTTCTGGCAGGTCATGACCCGCGCAGTTACAAAAAAGGAGCAAAAGGAGTTACAAAAAAAGGTGAAGTTTCCATTGAATGCCCTCTTCAGATAAAAGATTAGATAAATATTCATCATGTTTAGTTACCATAAGAGCTAATCTCTTTCATTCAGAATTGCCACTTACAACATTCTTACCATTATCACTAAAAGTAAATTGCGATTTACCTCGTCTTGAAAAGAACCTTTTGAGGCATGCAATGAATGATTCAGAAGTTAGATCAGAAACAATATCTTTAGTAACCATACAGATAAATATACAGACATAAATTTTATGATGTAAACCTTTCCTTTGACCTTTATACTTTATGAAAAGCGGTCCACAGAAGTCGATACCTGTACAGTTAAAAGGAGAATTTACATTCACACGTTCTTTTGGCAAATTGCCCATGATTTGTTCATTAGTCAAAGGTTTTGCTTTGAAACAAGTAATACAACTGTGGAAAACTTTTCTACAAACATTCCTTCCATTTAAGGGCCATAATTCTCTACGAACACAATACAATAAATTTTGAGGCCCAATATGCAAATTTTTCAAATGAAAATACATAACAATAATTTTTGTTAAATTATTTTTGTCAGGTAAGATAATTTGATGTCTCTGATCAAAATTTACACTGCTGTGTTGAATATGACCTCCTACTCTCAAAATTCCATCTTCATCAAGATTTTTAATCTTATCTTACCTGTAGGTTGTTTTCCGTGAAGAAGTAACTTTATATCACCCTGAAATGCCATTTCTTGCACAGATTTAAACAAGAATTATTTACCCCTTTGTAATTCTCTTGTAGAAAGAGGTCCATGCAACCTATTTTTTGGATTTCTTAAATTGTTACAAAACCTAAAAAGAAAACTTACAATAAGAATTAATTTTGAATATTTGTTAGTAATACATAAAAGAAAATCTAAAAATGTAGCATCCACATTTAAAGTAAGAGTCTTATTAATCTCTCCTTTCAGTTCATGAAAATATTCCTCATCAGTAGAAATGTTACTTTCATCACTAAGTTAAACAATAACTTGTTGAAGAAACTGTGGACCATTCCACCACAATTGATTGTTTATAAGTTGATGAGGAGTCATATCACGTGAAATAATATCAGCAGGATTTTCACAGGTTTTTACATGATGCCAGGAAAATTCTTTCGTCAGCTCTTGGATGCGGGAAATTCTAATTGACACAAACACCTTAAACAGATGCGATGAAGTATTAATCCAGGCAAGCACTATAGTCAAATCTGGGTAGAGGCAAATTTTATCTATTTTCAGGTTAAGAGATGACAGTTTTAGAACCGAGCTTAGCAAGAAAAACTCAGCAGCACATAGCTCAAGACGGGATATTGTCATCACCTTAATATGAGCAACTTTAGATTTGCAGCATAGTAGAGAAACTTTCACATGATTCAGTATAGTAACACAACGAAGATAGATGACTGCACCATAAGCATCTTTCGATGCGTCAACAAAACCATGTAGTTCAACTTCCTTGATGGAGTCAGTTAGAATGCAAGGAGGAATTTGCATCTTTGTAATATCCCCTAAACAACAACTGAATATGTCCCATTCGCACTTTTCCTGATGTGATAGCTCTTGATCCTATTCAATTTTGTATAGCCACAATCTCTGGAGGAAAATCTTTTCCTTTACTATCACTGGCCCTGGAAGACAAAGTGGGTCAAAAAGTTTAGCTATATCAGCCAAAATAGTTCGCTTTGTGGGAATGCTAGTTGATGGAGTGACATTGAAACTAAAGCAATCTTCTTTTGGGTTCCATCTCAAGCCAAGTATTTTAATTGTATTTTTATCAGAATCGCCAAACTGATAACCTTGATGTTCAGATGGAATAGATTCTAAAAGCATTTCATTGTTTGCACACCATTTGTGCAAATCCATGCGACCAGCTTTTAGAAGAGAAACCGATTCTTGCTGTAATTTTATTGCAGTAGAAATGTCATCTGCACCAGAGAGAACATCATCAACATAAAAATCTTTTATGGGTACAGCAGATGTTAAAGGAAATTTGTGTTGCTCATCTATTGCTGATTGGTTTAGCAATCTCGTAGCTAAGTAGGGAGCAGATTTGGTGCCGTATGTAACTGTAAGAAGTTTATAAAACGAAGGTTCCTCAGAGCTCCTAGTTTTCCAAAGAATGCACTGAAAATTACACTCCTCAGGATTAATCCAAATCTGCCTGCACATTTTCTTGACATCAGCAATAAATGCAACCTTATGCTTTTGGAATCTCAATAAGATTGAAAATAAGTCATCTTGAACACCTCCTTTTAGCAAACAGCTATTCAAAGATACACCTGAAGTAGATGCAGCTGAGGCATCGAAAACTACACGTAACTTTGTTGTACTACTATCAGCTTCTTAAACGCCATCGCTTCCATAGACTATTTAATCTTTGTTTTGCAGTTTGAATGGAATTGCCTAATTGCATATTCTTCTTAAGAGGAAGGTTAACAATATATTTACCTTGCTCATCCCTACGATAAGTCTGCACGAAATTTTCTTCGCATGCTAATTCTTCTTTATTTTTAGATGTAGTTGAATCTATAATATTTTCGACTTCCCAAAATTTCTTTAACAAATTATCTGTTATCTATTTGAGAAATTAAACCGCAATGCTGTGATTCTTGTTTACCTTGAATTGTTCCAATTAGCACATGTGCAAATACAGTTTCTTGCAAATTTAACGAATTATTTATATCATATCTATTTTCTTTTAAGATACTTAAAAATATTTCTGCACCTATTGATATATCCACTTTTTGGAGGGAAAAGAATTCCGGATCTGCTAATTGAACGTATGGCGGAATTTCTATTCCTTCTAAATAAATAAATGTGGATGGCATTTGATCTGTGATTTTCGGAATGACTAATAAATCTAGCGTTGCAGTAAAAAAACCGCCAGAGTTCAAAATAGTGGAGGTACTTTTCCTTCTCAGATTAAGAGTAGTATCGGAAATCCCCGATATTGGAACATTTATTTTTTCTTTCTTTAAACCAAGTGCTTTGGCGAAATCAGATGTCATCAAATTACACATGCTTCCAGAATCCAATAAAGCCCTACCCTTTCTGACAGTTCCGAAACTATCCAAAACATAAACAAGTGCCGTAGCTAGAACCACTCTTTTCCTTTCCGTAACGAAACAGGATGTCAGGGGGGGGGGAAGTGTTGCACAACGAAGAGGGGTCAGAAATGGAGACTGTTGGAGTCTGCCTTGAATTCATTGAAGATTAGTCATCACTTACTGTGGACACCTGCTTCCGGTGTAATAGAGTATGATGCTTTGCTTTGCAAGTGAAACAAGAGTGTTTCGATTTAGATTGAGCGATTTTGTGAGAACTGAAACAATTTAAACATAAATGTTTTTTTCGAAGATTTTCATATCGCTTTTGCGGGGAGAATTGCAAAAACTGATCGCATTTATGTAATGGATGTTCAGCGTTTCTACATAGTATACAACACTTGGGATTACTCGATGGCTTAACAAATAGACTTCGTGCTTTATTTTTCTGTTCACTAACATCCGAATATTTAGATTTGTATGGAATATTGTGCCCAATGGCATTTAAAACTTGATATCATCTTTCTAAAAATTCTATGAAATCATCAAAATCAGGAACTTCCTTGTTTACTAAGGAAAGTTCAAACTGCTTTCGAAATTCGCTGCCTAATTTTTGCAAAATTATATTTATTAAAATAGCATCTGACAATTCATTACTTTCATATTTTAAAACATTTAATGCTCTTAAATTTTTAAGAATACAATCTATTAAATTGCGTACGTCTTTCGCGGATTTATGAACAATTTTTTCTTGATTAATTATATTTTTGATATGGGTGTCTACAATTACACGTTTATTTTCTAACAAGGAAAATGTTAATTTCGGGAAAATACCTAAGACAGCGAAACCCATTCTCAGAAGAAGCAAAGAGAATTTAGTCCATAAAGAATCTTTATCCGACCTCAACAAAGAAGCAAGTAAAATTAAAGTAAATGTCACTTATGTTGATGGACCTGAAGTTAAAAAGACTCCGAACATTCCAAAAACCTCCACGAAACTAGCTTTGTTTGACCGAAAAAATGGCTCTTTGCCCCACCTGAATGTTTCGAGCATTACAAATACGGTTCTCTTCCTAGGACTGTCAAAGAAAGACTTCTCTCTGAAAATGCTGGCAACGCTTCTTCCCATTCTGGTAATCCCTTTCATAATTTATTTTTCTCTCAAAATGAAAATAATTAAGGTAGAACAACTTATTATAATGTGCCAAGAAGAAATGCAGTCTGTGTTACCTCAAAGTCGAGAACAGCCTTACTACTTTAACAATTCAGAATTACCGCAGTATAAAAATCAAAGACAGTTTCTTCAGCAAACACGCCCTGGCTCTAATCCTAGTAGATTGAGCCTGGGAAACCTCTCAGATATAGCACTTCGATTAACCCTGAAATAGAATCAAGAAATTTAATTGTATGTTACGATCCTAATTGTGTTCTAAAAAATCAGCTTCGAATGAAACGCCCTGTAAGTAACGTTCCAATAGCAGGTAAACACAATGATTTTCACATGCCCCGTCAAAAGAATCGACAAGCAAATACAATTCAGCAAGAAGACAGAGGGATTAGCTATCGGTTGCCAAACAAGGCACTCAATAAAATTGGGTTGCCAATTACGACGCAGGAAAGCTGTAAGTCAACGAAACACAGATCTCCATCCGAAAGTCTCCATTACATACCTCTTTCAGAAACTTATTCTTTGGACAAGGCTGCGAGGCTAAAAAATGATATAAATAAGAATACTCAAAAACATTGTTCCACTGAAAACCGCAATTTTCTTAAACCTAATGTACCATTTAAAACTCAAGATTCACAGTATTCTCTAAAGGGCAAACTGAACGGACATTCGAATTGTTTTCGAGATATTCCAGTTCTAAGGGCTATTGCAAATAGAGACAAAAGTATTGAAAATGACTCTCAGTTTTTAAACCAGGCTAGAAGGCAAATCATTCGATCGAGCATGTACGTTAAGAAACAAAGATTTGTGTATAGAATCTGCAAATACAAGAGCAAAGAATGCGAGGATGGTTTTTAATCCATGTCTGACGATGAATGCAGTTTTAATTGCAGTTGTTCCAGTTGTGTAGCGAAATTTTCTAGACAATACAAAAGAAATATGAATGAAAACACCTTGGGATTTACTGACGATGATAAATATTTTTTTCATTCAACAGGGGATGAACAGGATACGGGAAGCTTGCCTTCAGTGCCAGAAGTTTCAGCTGAAGACGATGTGCAGACTAAAACCACTGAGATACAAAATGCTCTAGAACAAGGTCCGAACACTACTTGGTATGAATGCAATGATTCTCTTTGCAAAACTCCAGGGAAAGAGAACGCAGATTCTAAAGAAAATTCTACCCCCAAAAAATCCCAGGATGCCAAAAATATGGGAAAGGGCATTTATGAAAACATAACCCAAATAATAAATAGCGCGACGAAACAAAACTTCAAACCTCAGGATGTAGAAAGGATGTTTTTCACTCCAATTTCAACAACTAAACTGAAAAGGGAATTAGAAAAATCAGAGTCAGGTAAAAAAAATCTCCAGGGCATTATTTTCGCCAACTGATAAACTATCTACTTCAGGTAAAGGGCAAAGGCATTCACTTTCCCCAGCCAAATCGCCAATCGTCTTCAATGATTCTGTTATACTTCTGCAAGAAATATTCCAGAAATTATCCCAGGAATGTAAAGAACTTTTACAGCCAGGAGTGTCATCTTCTGTTTCACAGCAAGGTGCTAGTGGATCATCTTCAAAGAAATCTAGTAGCAAATACATCAATAGCTTAGTTAAAAATCTAAACTCTAAAGAAATAAGTGAAGGCGATTTTGCTAATATTATTGGTGAAATCACGCAGAATATCTTTCTTGAAGCTAAATTTGAAAGCAAAACCCTTTTCCTAACTCAATCGGCATCGCTTCCAGACTTGACGAAGAACGCTACACCAACAAAACTCAAGTGTGACAAAAACGGACAAAAGTCCGTTGCAGATATGACTAGTTATTCAAGTCTCTACAAGGATGAGGATATCTTGAACACTGCCAGCGATTCTGGTTTCAAAACCGAATCGAACCAGCAAAAGAAGGATCTTCGGTGGCTATTTCTACACTTGGGGACAGAATTTTACCAGACGGTTGGAGTAAAACTCCTATAACACTGTCTAACACCAGTGATTTCATGACAGAAAAATCAACCAGAGAGAAAGAAACTTCTAGAAGTTCTGAATCTGAGCTGCAATTGTTGGAAGATGTGATCCGGTATGGAATGGGACTTTCGCCAATCCGAACAGCCGAGAAATCCAAATTTTATGCGGCTTCACCAGCGAAGGCCAGTAAATTCAAGTCCAAAGATGTTCTCAGCTATAAAGGTATGGGATATTCTCAAAAACAGAAATTTCCAAAATTTCATTTACTAAAGAATGGGTTTTTTGAAAGTAAATTTTATATCCGATAGAAATTTAGGACATGTAGAACAATTTTTTTTTAAATTTTACTTGTAAAACAATAGAAAATATTTGTTTATTTTGCAAAATTATTTCGTTTTTAATTGCAAATCAAATATGTGTTGTGACGCGATCATTTTAACCATAAATCGGTATGCCCAGAAAAAAATAATTCAGAACAAAATCACTCCAGTGCATAATATATAAACGTAAATTTAATAATTACCTAACTTATTTTAAATATGGCAATAACAAATATTTTAAGAAAATAATGAATGTCGTGAAACTTAAAAATTTAGAAAAAGTGATATTTTGTATGATAAATAACCTCTAAAAATTAATATTACAGAAAAAGATAAAAGTAGGTTTCACAAATACATAATGTTTGTACTTATATAATGAAAAGAAGCATTTCTGTTCATACCGAAATTTGAAGAACTTTTAATAAAATAATATTATAGTTAATTGCATTTTTATTGTGAAACATTTTTCATGCAGGTAGACAGACTATCTATTTGGTTGCAAGAAATAGAACATGTGCCAACATCCAACATGTGCCACATCATCTGGAAAATATGTTTTTGAGTGAATATACTGTTATAATATGTAAGAACAATTAAGAAGATTGATGAAAAAAAAAGTCTTCACACAGTCTTGAATTTTGAATCGTTTTTTACGGCTTTTTGCAGACTTGATTTGGTTTAGGTTGGTTTAGTTATATTAACGTCCCGTTTGAACCAACACTTGGGCTATTTTGGAACGGACCTCGTAATTTTGAACCGCGGTCAGATGACGAGGACGACACCCCCCTCTCCACACCACACCACACTACACCAGCGGGAGGACGTTTGGTCAGGACGGATTTAACGTGCAACAGACCCCCTTACACAACGGTTCTTCGGTGGAATCGGGTCTCGAACCTGAAACCCTCCGGTTCCGAAGCCGAGACCTTACCAACAGGCCACCGCGGCCCTCCTGCAGACTTGAATTATTAGAGCTACCTCCTTTTTGCAGCAAACCCTTCAATTAATGATTCCGTCGAATTCTTTAAAATGGTCATTTTATGTTAAATTTAATATGCTAAACGCTAAGTCACAATTATTTTCTCATTTTATTTGCTGTCCTTGTTAAATAGCAAGTAAAATAGCACCTACCCTCAGTCTAGTGGAACTTAGTTTGTTGTAATCGATTTAAAAGCGATGGAAGAGCATGAAATGAAATCAAATGAAAATGAGAACAAAACGGGGCATTCACGATCATTCCACGCCGCTCATTCGAGTGGATAGATTCCAAAATTGATCATCAGTGCGAAAACCCGGTCAAAATTGGCATGGCAGGGAGTGGAGGATTGGATGTGATCCATCTTAACTTTCATCAGTCCATTTCTATCACAACAGTTGGAATGGGCGCAGTGTAAATGCGGACGGAAAGGAAAAGGATTGCGGTTCAAGGCTAGCAAGAATTTTTTAGCAAATCTACTACAGAAGCTAACGTAGAATACTAAAAAGTGACTGGCTGAAGGCGTAGAAGTACAGTTCATTAATAAGAATTCATGGAATATTTTGGTGTAGCGTATACAAAATTTTCACAGCTGAATAGATGAAATTTGGTATAGAATCATTACACCAAATTTGTAGATTTCTATCAAGTAAGTAATATCTGTTCAGAGAAAGTTCGTCCATATTGTTTGAATATAAATTAACATGTAATATAAATTGAATATAAATTACAAAACGAAGATAGCTAGCTAAATAAAATTCGGAACAAATTTAACTTCTATAATGTCGACAACTTTAAAATTTTGCACCAAATCCAGCTGGGTGCACTTTCAGAAACAATGCAACTGCTGAAAATCACAATGACTTAAATATATCAGATTTGATATATAATTTTGTGACTTTAATTATAATTCTGTATCCAATTTT
>JAPMOR010027685.1:10701-27730 GCA_026543865.1 Argiope aurantia
GGTTGCACAATATTAAATAACATTCGTACAGTTTTACAATATTTTAAGCTACTTGATATTGCCTTGGTGTATGTTAAATTTGTGGTTGACGACCAAATGCACTCCCTATCGTGCAGCTACTTCAGGGGGCAAGCGGGAGTGGGGACGTCAGCCTCTTCATCTGGTAGCATTCGATGTTATGAGATTTCTACAAATTAACTAAATTTGCTTCAAACATGATTATGTAGTCAAGCGCTTTAGAATAATCATTTAGCAAAAGAATACTTTTTAGAAGTGCAGCCAATTGCCTAAAAGATCATTCGAAAAGAAATAATAAATCAAGTTTTCAAATAAATTCCCGAAAATCAATCAGTAGTTTTCATTTTCAAACATATTATATAACTTTCCTTCTTGGAAATTTGTTTTCCGAATTCGTGACCCTTCTTTTGAAGAAGATATTATCACAAAAATAGGAATTTATTCTAATTTTTTTTATTTTAGTTTATTTATCTATTTTGCGTTAAATAGAGTTGGCATTTAAATTCTTTCTCTTTTAAATATCATTTTTTCTAATATTGTTCTGTGTTGCCAATTTTGTTCTTCATAAAAATAATGAAAGTCTTTAACTGCGTATAAAAAATATATTCTTTTGAAAGTAAATAGCAATTGAATAGTAATTGCATTTCGTTCGTCGGTGACTCGATTTAAAGAATAATAATAAAATGGTTTAAAATATAAATGAGAAGAAAAAAATTAAAGAGAGAATCGTTTAAAATTGTAAAACTAAAATGATTTTTTTTCATTCCTAAGTGTTTCAAACTTTTGTTTTAAATGATTTAACAAAAATTAGAACGCAAAGGAGAACCAACTTCTATCATTTGATTTCGAAATTGGCTGCCTTCACTACTTTAACAAAAGCATTTGAGAATCTTAAGATTCTACTTATTTATAAAAGTTGAAGAAGTCTCTTTTTTATTGATAAAATTTGCTTACATTAAATAAAAGTAACAAAGGATAATTTTTAATGATTAAATTTTGTTTAAGAAAAGAATGTTGGTAGTGATATCAGTAATTCAAAAATGGAAGCTAGTTGCAGAAACGAATGGAAAAATTTGTAGAAATAATTTGACGAATAATGTTCTTTAATTTAATAATAGTTTTGTAAGATATGAAATTCACATAAAGATATTAAAACTAAGTTTTGTTTCCGAAATCTTCTTTTTGGTGTTGATAAAGATTTTTCATATTAATATAAAAAGCTTCGTTAAAAGGTTTTTTCCATACACATATTGGTGTAAATGGAAATGGTAACACAAGAATGAAACAAATATGGTTGAAATTTTCTATACGCATACTGGTGTAAGTGAAAATTGTAAAATTGGAGAAAAACATTGGTGATGCTTTACATACGCTTACAGGTGTAAATGAAAATAACAGCACTGTTGTTGTTTGTTGTTTCTTATGGCACTCGTCATAGACAAACCCGCTGACGAAATGTCAGAGATTTTGAGCCGAGAAGAGAGTCTCTTGTTTTTCAGTAGTGCATCTAGGATCAAAATTACGACTCAACTACTCAAGCGTCACAACCCTTTTTACGAAGCGGACTTCATTCTTACATTGCATTCACAGATCATAATTTAGATCTGAATCAGAGAACAATGATCTGTGATTTAGTACCCCTAGTTGTATTGTCTCTACTTCCAGGGCTTGGTGCTCCCGACAGATTTATACGTGCACCGGTCACCACATACACAGGGAGTCTTCGGCCGGTGGGTTCGAACTCACAACAGAAGGGATGCGAATCCATTGACCTACCAACCAGACTATACCAGTCTGAAATCGTAAAACTAGAGATCAGATATATATTGTTGATGACTTTCATACATATACTAATGTAAGTGCAATTGGCAACACTAGAGATCAAATAAATATTGGTGGTGATTTCCATACACATACTGATGTAAGTAAAAATATTAAAACTAGAGATCAAACAAATATTTTTGGTACTTTTCGTACATATACAAGTGAAATGCAAGTTTTTTTTTGCTTTTGTTTTGTTTAAGTGTAATGAAATAAGAAAAAAAATAATAAGTAGGTTTATATTAACCACATATGATTATTGTTGGATTGTAGATATAACTGTATTCGCACTGTCAGCCGATATGGAACACGTTTTTAATAACATGCTTCGCTTACTTTAGCATGATAGCTTTAACTTCAGAAATATTTAATAAGAATATTTAAATTCCAATTAAATATTTCTTAAAATGTTTTTACAGTATTTCTTACAATGTTTATTGAGCGTTTTTTGCATGTTCTATCATGGCATCACTAGTGAGGCAAGAATTTAGTAATTCATGCCCCTACAATGCATCATGTAGCCATTTGGCTACAAGTGTTTATTTCCAATTATAAGATTCATACTACAGTTTCGAAGGGCAACAATGAGTTTTTGAAAATCCTTTTTTAAATGCTTTTTGATAAAAATTTGTAGAAAAGACTTATATGTCGTAATAGCTATATTAGAATTAGATTTAATTAGGAAAATTGAAAAAAAAATACTAAAATGGCTGTTGTGTAAATAATTCTACCATTAAAAATATTCTCAAAAATATATTCTTGCATTGTAAAAAATAAATTAGAAAACAAGGTATTTATATTTTTATTGCAGAGTTCTTAAAATGTGATTTGCGTTACTGGGAAAAAATTCACAATGTAGTCGTTTAGCTCAATTAAATTTTTTTAAAAAAATCACAAAATTATGATTCAAAAATATTTTTAATAATTTTTCTAATTATATGAAGATATTCCAAACACACACATATTTTTTTTGTAAAAAAAAATTAAAAATGCACTCTAGGGTTACTGTTATGCTGTGAGATCTATAATCACCTTTTCTTTTTTAGACATATGTGGCAGATATCTTCATATTACAAAGCTGTAAAATTATGCACTCTAGGGTTATTGTTATGTTATGAGACCTTTAATAACCTTTACTTTTTAAGACATACTTGGCTGATATCTTCATATTACAAAGTTGGAAAATCATGCGCTCTAGATTTATTGTTATGCTACGAGATATACAATTACATTTACTTTTTCAGACATACGTGGCAGATATCTTCATGTCCCAAAGCTGGAAAGACCACCGATTGAGGCTGCCTGAGAATATGACTATGAAGTATCGGCTGCTACCCGTCGGCTGGCTGAAGCGGATGTGGAGACCTGACTCCTTCTTCAAGAACGCCAAGAGGGTCACCTTCCAGGAGATGACCATCCCTAATCATTACATATGGTTATACAGCGACAAGACTATACTCTATATGGTCAAGTGAGGAATAATCGCCATCATTCTTTCATTTTTCTTTTTATTGTTCTTCGAAACAAATGTGTTTTGATTAATCAGATTCATTTCTAGTATCCTGGTATAACAGTTTGTTGAAAAATATTGCACGATATTATGTGATATGCACCATATTATTATTTAATATTCAATAACATTATGCAATATTGCGAATATTAATATCCTGAAATATTGTACAATAATAGGTTCTTAATCAGACTAAACTAATCAGATGCATTTAGGCATTCAAGTTCCTACATACATCATGGATTTACAAAAAGAGTTGGACAATAAAAGTTGACTGAAATTGGAATTTGTTCATAGTTCAGTAATTGCTTTTTCTAAAAAATACATTAGAAATTTTTTGAATTGTTTTACGAAAATAGCTGGAAATAAAATTATATGAACTAGTCATATTCATGCAGTGCCATTGCATCAAATTTCTTGGAAATATTTTATAATTTCTTTTAAATAATGAAATTTAGTTTCGAAATTGTTAACATTTATATTTTAGGGGGTCAAATCCTATCATCCTATGAAATTTCCAAAACATGGCGGATATTTTAATTCGTTAAAGTAAAACTGCATACCAAGGAAATGTGTCTTTAAAAATATTTAAATCAAACTATTGGTAAGTTATAGAGAAAGAATCATTCAACTCAACTTACAGATTATCAAATTTAATCAATTTCAGAATATTTTTCATTTATGTGTTTGTTTATTTATTCAAAAACTTCATCTATCGATGAAGTTTTTCCCATGGAAAATTACTGAAAGGAAATTCGGGACATCTTTTTCAAACATCATCAGCGGAACTAAAAAATAAACAAGGCTATATTATCTATGTATTTTTCGCGAAAAAAGAATTAAAAAAATTTAAATAATTACCAGTGTTAGAAACAGTTTTAGTACTTTCGTCTCTTCATTGCTAATTGCAAGGATGCGTTTTTAATATTCTTTCAGGAAAGAAAGCAAAATTCATCACATTATTGTCCCAGAATTGGAGAGCAAAATACTTTATCTTTTTTAGAGCTTGTCACTGCAGTGATCTACAATAAAACGCAGTTTCATCGGGGAAAAAAATACTATCAAAGTTATGCAGCAACTTTTATAATTTCCGCCAGAACTGATATAAGAATTTTCAAGTCTGAATATAATTTATATGATGCTACAAAATGGTTATTAATATTTATAGATAAATTTATTTAAAATTGGACGCTGTTATAAATTTTTTAAATTTCAAAATTTGCTTCGTAGTAGAAATGCACATTTTTAGATCCAGGGAAGCTTGGGTAATATCATATTTCTATATTAATTCAAAAGCTATTGAGCAAAAAGTCAAAAAATTGACTATGAAGGAATGTGTAATCTTAGAGAATAATTTTAAGTTAAAATTTAAAATGGTATTTTTTACAGCTCTTGATAAAAATAGTATTGAATTATCAGAAACATGAGTAATAAAGTGTGAGGAGAAAGAAATATATTTTTTTCATTAACCTGTTTTCTTTGTTCTTTTTCATTCTTCAATTCCTACTATTTCTTCGCACTCTCCCTATATATATTTATATATCTTGTTCAAATTTTCAATTCATTAATAAAATACTTTTTATACATTCACTCAAGTTCAAATACATTTTATAAAACTTGTAGTGGATGACACTTGATGTTAATACAGTCTTTTCAAATATTAATTAATTAATTAAATTTTATTAATTTTTAATTCTTTTAATAGAGTTTTAGCAGTTTGTAATGAAAGCTGAAGTCAGCAGGCAGTAGTTCAATCGGTAAAATGCAAGGATTTCAGTGTTTTTTACGTGAAGGTGAAAAATGCGGGTTCAATTCTTGCAAAAATCAATGTTTTTTATATACTTATTTTTTATACTTAATAATTTTTTTTGATAATAATTTAATAAAAAGTAACCAAAATAAAAATATTCTTTGTTTATCTAAGTAGGAATTGAATTAAAAAATTTATATTAATTGTTTTTATATGATTATTAAATTAATTAAAGGCAAATAAAATTATTAAATTTGACATGTGTGCCCTCAAGACCTTTCATGTCTTTCTTGACTTAACAGATAGAAACATATTACAAGTTGAGATTTATGGTAATTAACTTTTTTTCTAATTTCTCGAATATCTGACACCAAGTAACTAAAACCAGCTAGAGTGGTCACCCCCGGAATATCTTCACATAAACGCGTTTAGATGTATGTGGAAGCGCATTATCTATAGATGACCATATCTTTGATAGATTTGATTCAAAATTTGATGATAATTTACATTTTAGATATTAGATCTTTTTGTCAAATTTCATGTACCTAGATCTTTACACTTCGTAGTTATCGCCTTCACATTTATTCGAATAGCCAGACAGATAGTCTTAGAATTTATTTCGTACTAAATTTTTAAAAATCTGTAATTTTAGTCTAAGTATATAAGCCACGTTTCATCTCTCATGCTTAAAGCGTTTTAGAGTTATCATATTTCCAAACAAGTGTATACAATATCAAAACCTCAGGGAGATCAGAAAAGAGGTGATTTGGTAAAATCTCGAGTTTGAATTTTTTTGACGATTACAATACTTTCTCCACATTTCGCATACAAGGAAGCTAAAGTTACTTCATATATTTCATTAATTCTAAACATTAAGAATGACAATTCTTAAATGATGTTAATTTAAAAATTGGATACGATGATTTTGTTCGGTATTGGAGTAATGTGTTACTAACTTCTATTTAATTGCAATTCTACTGAAGTGAGTCATTAAACTCGTTGAATGCCAAGTAAAATTAAAGCAATAGGAAATAAGGAATAGCAATAGCAATTAAAGAGAATTTAGTAAATATTGTGAACTTTGAAATAAATTCATTCTCAAGGGCATCAGATACCATTTTTAGTTCTCAATACTAACCATGATTTTAAAAAAAATGTAATGGTAAAATATTAATGGGGGAATGTAGTAATATCAGTAATGGAATAAAATTAATATTAATATCATAAGCAAACGAAAATCTAAAACCTATAAGGAAAATTCATCAATATCTCTGAATTTCCAAAGCTATTTGTTTCGTAGAATTCATTAAAATTCTAAATCACTTATTAATTCAATCTCTAGGATACTTCTTTCATTTTTTAAATCTTATCTGCATGTCAAAATTTTGGAAAGTCTAGAATTAATCCAACATAAATCAAACGTATTCAGAGAGAAGACATCATTTTTCTTTTATCCTAATGCATTTCGAAATTGATATTTCATTAGTTCTCCTTCGAGATTTCGACTTAAGTGTGATGGATATTAAATAGCAATAAGCTGTAGAAAATGGATTTAAATTAAAAAAATATTTATAAAACAATTTCAAAGAAGGAAAACAATTTTTGCTAACGTTTTTAATGATTCTATATTTTATTCGTATTTGTATTACAAAATAAGTTTTGATATTGACATATATAGAGAAAACTTAATATCTACGCTTGCTTATTTCATTCCTCCAAAAAAAAGAAGAAACAAATGTGTTTTTCTTCATTTATTACTATGAAGAAAAACTAAAGTTTTAAGAAATGAAGAGAAGAAGAACTGTAGTTTTATTACTTTTTCTTATCCTACTATAAAGGAATTTACAAAGGATAAATCTATAACAGTTATTTAAACGGAATTCTAATTATTTTTCAGAGTTTACAACATATTCTTCATTGGAAATAGGAAAATTTATAAGAGTTAAAAGTGCTGAGAATTTAATATCTATAAAAAGGCCATATAAAAAAGGAACGTCAAAAAAGTTCATTAATGCCACCTCATTTGCCATGATACATCACAGAGAAGAAAAAACCGATTCTAACACTAATGACTTTCAAAATAAGCATATTTATGCCTGTTTGTCTTTGCAAATCTCTTGCAGAATTTACCTTACGTATTTTTTATTAAAGCAATAAAACGATGTCTTTTCTAGAATTTATTTCTATGCGATGGAGGGCAGAAGTTTCGAGAGAATCAATTCGAATAATTACATATAATATCGGTATTCTGCTTTCTTCATTTCCAAAAATCACCGGAAAGGAATTAAAACTAATAGCGCCAAACTGTACGACATTTTCCACTTCAACTGATTCTATTTCCATTTAAATATCACCTGCTCTATCCGTTTCAATCTTGGAAAAAGACCACCTGCTGTTGTCCTCTTTACTCTTCCTTTTATTTTTGAGTAATTATGATTGCATTTATGAGAATTAATTTCTCACTATTTATTTAGGACGTATATGACTCATTTTTTAAGTGTAAACCGAAGGACCTCGGTGCATAAGATGTATTGAATAAAGAGAAATGATTGTGAAAAACGGCTTAGTAATGTTTGTGTTACGAAATGAGTTCATTTAATGATGATTCTAAGAAAATAATGAAATTAAAAACATTCTTTACCTTGACAATGTTTTCATTTTTTATTTTATTTGACAATATTTTCATTTATGTACATAAATGAACCATTTGGAGGGAGGACGTAAATTATTAAAGGGAATTATTAACGGTATCTATTTATTATAATTAAAATAACAAAAATTTGTGAATACTTTTTCATAAGTATTTACTTGTAGATTGAGTTTATAATTTGATTTATTTTGTACGTTAATAATTATTTGAATTTTTTTATATTTTATTATGTAGTGCGTTTAGAAAACTCTTGTTTTATAAAACATTCAAAATTCTAAGATTCTTTTCGATTCTTATATCCTAACTGTCATTTTACAATATTCCCATTGAAAAAAATGGCGTAATTTAAAAATACATGCAATGAATTTTGACATACATCAAATAAAAAAACATCTAACAGAAAATTTCTAAATATGTTTATTTTAAGACATTTAATTAAGACATTTTTCGTTTAGTTTAAGACGTTTAGTTCTTCTTTAGTTTAGTTAAGACTCAGTTAGTTTAGACGGAAACTAACTGAGCCTTTTTCTAATTTTCTTAAAAGATTTAAGAAAAATGTTACTTCCTATGAAGATCTAAACTCCATGTTTGATTTCTTCTATATTCATTTAAGATTCTTTTTAAATGTCCATCAATAAATAAATTTTCCTGCTCGTTGTTTCTCAAAAAACTTAGAACTAAATTATATAATTTTAAAATGGATAGGCATTTTTGACAGGTAAGAAAATCATTGAAATCAGAAATTTAATCGTGATTTAAAAACATATAATCAGAAAGAAAAAATTTTTAATGATAGAATAGATTGTAGTAGGTTAGCTTAAAAAATTTGGCAAAAAGCAATAAGAATTAGATGTCGAAAATAAATCTTAATTCCACGAGGAACAAGCTGATATAAGATGAACGTTCATCCAGACTTCTCCTGTTTGAACTCGATCAGATTATTTATATTCCATTATCATATATAATTTATATTCCATTATCATATATAATTTATATTCCATATCATTTTTCATTGGCTTTGCATCTTTGAAATTATAAAAGAATGATGGTATTCCTGCGAATGAAAAAACATAAAATATTATAAATACATAGTATAGAATAATATTGATGAATTATAATACTAAGTAAGTGATTATTATTCAGTTAAAAAACGTATTGTTTACTGAAAAAGAATGAAATAATATTTTTTCTCATTCGCATTTGAAATATATTTCCTAGGAAAGGTATATTCTCAACTGCTAAATTCATATTTGTTTCCAACTGGATATATATTATCGAAATAAATATACTCACATAAATAAAAGAACATGCTATTATTTTGACTGTTAGATAAACCTATACTTGGTCGATATATATAAATTTTATATTTATTAGTTTTAATATTTAATATTTAGGGTGTTTGTTCTTTGATTAAGTCAAAGGAAATAATGGAATTTATAACTTAACATCCAATCAGACGTTTACATTTCAAGGACATGCGTAGGATTACCATTGCCAGTTTTCCTTTGCCGTATAAAATCTCAATTGTCAGTAGGCAAGACACTTTATTCACTAAAGTAAAAGAACAATCTATTTTTTGACTGCTAGATATTCACAATATATTTTTAAAGTCATGTAATTATTATTTTTAGTGCTAAATATTTAGGATATTTTTTTCTTTGAATAACCTAAAGGAAGTAATGGATTTTATAACTTAAAATCAAAATCAAACGCTTCCATTTCAAGGGCATTTATAGGAATTTACCATTACTAAATTTCCTTTGCAATATCAAATCCTAACGTTGAAAAGTCAACACACTTAACATATCGATTTCTATTTCCCCAAAAAATATTTTTTTTAAAGCAAGATGTGCATCCTTTGTTCGCAGTGGTAGGATTCCCAGTACCATATCGGAAAAGGTGATACTACATCCGATAAAAGGATAACAACTCTCTAACAGTTGATATACTTTGGCCTGAAAAAACCAAACTTTTTTTCAATGGTACCAAAGGTTTCGTCTGAAAAAGTGGAGATCAGGACATCGATAAGTTTTATTTTTGTAGTCCTTGTAGAATACAAAGAAAAATGTTATTCTTTTGGTTGGTTTGAAATGTCAAAATAGATAGAAATAACTTTTGTCACTGTAGCATAAAGAGAATGTTATGCAGTCTGATATTTAGAATACGCGGACTATTTCAAATGTCCTGGAAATTACAATAAAAATTCCGTAGTTACAAAACAATAACAAGGAAATTACAATAAAAAAATCGATTAGCCTTTTTACTAATTTTAAATATTAATGTGATGATTAAACATGCACACACATAATAAATTAACATAATAGAACACATAATTAATTTTTCAAACAATTTCATTAGAAAAGAAAAAAATATTATTTACTACAAATTAATTTATATTTCATTTTATGATTTCACAAAAATTTCAAACTAACCAAGCTTCAAAATTTATAATCGAACAGTTTTAAATTATTTAATCTGTCTGAATCTTAATCTGAATTGAAAATTTGTTTAAAGGGGAAATAGAATGTATAATCTTCATATCTTGTATGCAACAGATGCACAAGTAGTTAAATATTGCACAAAAAAGAAAAAACAATTACAATTCTCTCTTTCAATTCTGATAATATCAGTGATTGTGTTTTTTATACTTAAAAGAGAAAATTAATCTAGATCAGCTAGATACATCTTTTTAGAAAATGACATTATAAAAAACCTCTAACATCTCCTAGAAATTTCATGAGCATAGATGCTGGAAATAAGAAAAATGTTGGCAAAAGATAATACTTCAAAGAATGGTTAACATTATAAATTCTCTAGAAATTTCAATAAGTTCTCCTTATTCGGTGGCAGTAGGTGTGAAAAGGATTTTCTGATTTTTCTGTCGTAGTTATACCTGAAAAGTAAGCGTACGTCTTGAATTATGCTTTTATATTTAGAACACATGATTCTTTTCAAAAAACATACCCTTGTCTTTTCAGCTCAGGTTTATACTATTATTGGGCTATTTACACATAATAGCATTTCAAACAGAAATGGTATCTGATAACTGCCATATGAAGAATCTTCCTTTTCTTGAAACAATTCATATCAGAGTGTATGAACAGATTAATATATTTCTTATACAATTACGGGTTTTTATACTAACTAACCAGAATATATATATTAAAAAAACTATAAAATTAAATACAGTGTAGGTAAAATTTCAACGTTTATTTTCTGTTCTTTTCAAATAATTTTCTCTCTTATTCGATTGTAAATTTCAATGTATCTAATCAACGGGATAAGGAAATAATACTAATAGAAAATGTGTCATTCAAAAGTTGAACAAATTAATTAAAAACGACCGAAAAGACCCGAAACAAAATCGTAAACTATATTTTTGTGAAAATAACGATCATATTTGCCTATTCTATGTGGTTGAAACAAATGATGAAACATGGAGTTTTCAAAATCTTGTTACATGATTCATTGTATTCCATGACTTGTTTTTATTTCAGATTGACTCTATTACTCTCCTGTGCCATGAAATTTGAAGCCTACCCTCACGATACCCAAACCTGTACCATGAAGATTGAAAGCTGTAAGTATTTATAAATCATTTACTTTATTATTCTTAAGCACAATAATAAAATATTCTTCCTTCTAAAGTCAAAAATATTTCTAAATTATCATAAACGACTATTTAGTAAGTAGAAACTATCTTAAAGAGTAACGGTGGAATGTGTTTCATGCCTTGTCTGATATGCCAACATTGTTACTGGATAAGATTTTTTTTATACATCTGAGCAACAGTGATTTTACATTAAACTATACAAATCGATTGGTAAATTCTTGTAAAGCCCTTTAAATACTGAATGGTGTCCGTATAAACGATGGAAGTAACATGTACCTATAATAAAAATGTTAAATTTATTAAGGCAGATTGTACAAATTTAAGCATCTAAAATAAATAAAAATAATAGCGAAAAATCTGCAAATTGCACTTGGGGAGAATCACAGTTTGAATATTAATTAAATAGAATATATATATAAAAAAATATAAGGCGTAGAATGCATTTTTCAAAGCTGAAATAGTCATTTATTAAGTTAGACTTGATTGCTTTTATATCTGAACTAAGGGATAAATTAATTTTGACAGCACTTTAAATCTCTATAAATTAATTTACACCATTATATTATTACCCCATGAATGTTTTGTAATCAATAAAGAATCTTTGTTTGATTTCAGATATCCTCAAAACTACAATGGAATCTCAGATTTTGAATTATATTATTATAAAAGTTGGTGCCTTAAGCCTTAACTGGGGAGGCGCGGTCTGTTAGACCCCTAACGGTGGACTTCAGTCACCCCTATTCGATTTTTAGCTCAATCGAATGGATTGACTCTGTAGCTTCCTGTTTCGTGACCTTCAATACACGTTCACTTTTTCATCCGGTTTTCAGCGGATGCTTTTTAAAATAATTCAGTTATTTCTTTGTTCGATGTCTGTAAGACCGCACCTTCCTTTTAGTGTTCTAGCATTATAAACAAGGCTTAGTAGATGGCACTAAAATTGATCCTCCAAATATCATAAAACCTACTGATCCTAGATATTAAGCAGAGCTCCAGAAACTTTTAAATGAAGCAGAAATTGTTTTTAGTGATAAGGGTAATTGTGCAGAAGATTTTTTTGGTAGAATATTGTATTAGGCTGATTCTGTCATGTATGTTCAAATGTAATTAATTTTTCTAATAATAATGTATTTTGAAATATTTCTAAAATATATTATAATATACGAAGTTAAATATCTACAAAAATTATAGACAGAATTTTATACTAGTATTCAACCTGTATGTTTAAAGGTCCTCGAAAATCGATGATGCCGATAAAAAAAGGTCAATTTTACCCATTGTCAATTTTTTTTCTTCATATAATTGTTGAATATTTCATTGTTTCCTATATAGCTTTGTATACTGGAAAAATTAATATGATTTAAAAAATAATAAGTAATATGCCTTTTAAAGAATATTATTTGGTGTAGCATGAAATTTGAGCAGAAAATGTATGTTCAAACTCAATTACATTTTCAATGATAATATATTTTTAAAAATTTCTAAAACATATTTATATATCAAGAAAAATATCTGCAGAATATATACTTATACTTTCATTAGAAAATTAAATTTAAATGTAAAGAAAATGCGGTCTCCTAGACCGATCTCCCCAATTAAGTCTTAAATTTTCATCTCCCAAGTTTAGGTTTATACTTCAAGCTGACATGCAAAATTTTAATAAATAGTATTTGAAATGCTACGAAGTTATATGGATTTATATTATGGAATTATAGTAGGACTTATGTGTGCGGCATGGATAGAATTATTCATTCCGCAATGTAAGTCTCAAGATAATATTATCAAATCCTTCAAACTAAAGTTTTCAAATGAAAGAACTCATTATATTATTTAAAAATGAAATGAGCATTGCGTTTCTACTTTTGCTTCCATTTTTTTTACTCATTTCTGCAATGCTCAATTTAACTGTTCATACAAAAAAATTATAAAATCTTAATAAATGATTAGAAACATCTCAGGTGTTACGTCTTTGCTCTGAAATGCAAAATAATATTTCATATACTATACGCTTAGCTGTTCTAATCGCTTTAAAAATTTTTCTCTTTTAGGAATTAACTTTTCCTTGCACTGAAGAACAATGGCTTTGGGAAGAAATCATTATTTTTAATTTTTAAGAATAATTGAGGAATAGAAAAAAAAAAATAGTGTCAATTTCCAATAACTTAAAAGAGTATTTTTCACCAACACACCTAAGCGGAACTCGTCACAAAAAGATATTATATTCCATCATATAATTCATGTAATATGTTATTGTATTCCTTCATGTATTCGACTATGTAATAATACTGTTTCTATATAAAAATATATGGTTCTTGAAAATTTACTCGAAGAATACCTTAAATATTACATGAGTCACCTTTTGCATTGTTTGAGAGAATTTTTACCAAATTCCGATCAAATATGAAAAAAAAAAATTGGAAAATAAAAATAAAATCCATTAAATGATGTTTGAATTCACAATTTCATACAACACTGAAACGAAAAACTTGATTTTTTAATGAAAATTTCAATTTTTCATAAAATGCTCATACCTTCAGTATTAAGTCTATTCAAAGAACTTAGGCATTTTTTTTTTACATTTTATACACTAATTGAAATTCACCTAAGTATATTTTTCAAACGCCATTTCCAAACCCATTAGAAAAAAAAATGATGTGATATATTGGATACCTTTAGAAAAAAATGTGGTATGATCTGTTCTTTTATTTCGAAAAAGCCATCTTAGATGGCTATTATAAATTAAACTTTTCATAAAAGGAAATGATTAATCGAGAATTTTAAATAATATAAAAAGTCTTTTCAGCTCGTTGCCTTCCACTCTTATTTGCAAAATATTGTATTATGCTGCTCCATTCAATGTTTCTCATTGCTATTTCTTTTCCCCTCATTTTTGTGTTCACTTGCTTTTAGATATGTAATTATTCCATTTCAAAACTGGAGACATCTCAATTGAAAACAATATTTTCTTATTAATAAGAATTATTGTCGAAAACCCTGTTTTAATCTCAAAGAAATCTCAAAAGAAGCGAGTTCATAGTTTTGGCGAAAGAGGATAATAAAGCAGAAATGGTCTTTAGAAGGATTGAATAGAAACAGCATTTTCTTTCTTTGTTTTTTTTTTGTATGAAAAATGTAATCGAAAATCAGAAATCACTTGTGTAATATTTTGTGAATTTCGATTACATTTTTCTTTTTTCCAAAAGAAAATTATTGAAGGCAAGTATTTACCGTACATTTAAACTTGTAGAAAAGAATTTTTAAAAAAGCTCTTAATTTACCTGAAAACTGTCCAATCATTTTTACCCATACTTATCAAATGGCCAAATAAATTCTAATTTTTAAATACGTCTCTCTATATTGAATATGTTATTCTATATAAATATTTATAGCTTCATTAATGAAAACGTGAAGGTGCAAATGAATGAAGCTTTTTTTATTGCTCGTAAAAACTTTAATCTTACATTTTTCAAGAGGATATAAAATGGATTTTTATTTTTATATTGGAATCTATTACTATTGAAATCTATTATCACTGAAATTAATATTCAAGAATATACTCTAAGATAATTGAAATGTAAAATTAATCATGTAAAAACAAATCCTAAAATAATTTTAAGGTGAACGCTTATTTTATTCATCTGCTGCATGAATTACTGCAGTATAATGAATGCAAAAAATAACAATTTCAATAATATATATCAAATATATTTTTCAAAATTCAAAGAACATATATAAAGAAAAACTATGATAAATTATGATGGGCATTTAAATTATTGTAATAAACTTACTAAGAACCTGAAATAAACCAGCGTTTTATATATATTTTCGTAACAAACAATTTAAATACATTCGATATTTTGAAACTTTTCGTTTGTACAGTGTTAAAAAAAAGATGCTTCACATAACTTTTTAAATTAAAAAATTTGGGTGTATATTTTTAAATTTTCGAGTTTTATTCATCTTATGATTAATTTTTTTATCTGAAACAAACTGGATCTTACTTCAAAAAAGAACAGTTTGTTGCGCCTAATCATTCAAAAATAGAACTGAGTAGAATAATAGACAATTAGAAATAATTGTCTATTATTTCTGTCAGAATAATTTTGACTGAATTATGATGTTTTCACTTTAAACAAATCAAGAATGCTAGAAATCTTATTAAAATAAGCAAATATCAAAATATTTTTTATAACATATGGTTTTCCACAAATAATACAAAATCTAAAGCATAATAAATATTTTTAAGAAATAATGATTATTATGTATGAAGTGCGGATTACCCTCGCTAAATAACTTGAAGAAAGATGCAATATTTTTTTATTCGTTAGTTAGAATTAGTCCAGTTTACTACAATAAATGAAGACTGAAGATTTTGAAAAGGAAGGGCTTGGAAGATCCTTGTTTCGAGTGAATCCAGAAATGTTTTTGAAATATTTTGTGATTTCACACTTATAGAACATTTTTTATAATACAGAAAATATAATATTGCTTATTTCAGTGTCGTATACAACAGATGACTTGGTATTCGATTGGGAAGAAGAGGTTCCTTTGGTTGTAGACGATTCTATTGAATTGCCTCAGCACAATTTAGTGGACACTACCCTTGGAGATTGCACAAAGCACTATTCCACAGGTATTGTTATTTTTTTATAGCGCGCCTTGTCTTGTAATCATTATTATTGTGACAATGTATGTTTAAATTAAAAATAAATACCAATCAAAATAAAACATGTCATAGCTATAAAAGTAATTAATTACTTTATATCTTTTATACTATCATTTATACTATAAAGGATAGTTATAATTTGTCCTTTCCTTTAACATACGAGGGATGATCCGAAAAAAAGTTTACAAGGCAAAGGAAAAATGCTTTATTAACAATAGACACAGAATACAAATGGTAATTAAAAAGCATATGTGGCGGTCACTTCTCTACATAATCACCAAACCTGTTGAGGCATTTATCACACCGCTGGACCAATTTGTTTAACCTGTCTTGGTAATAATCAGGTCCCAGGCTATTAAGCCAGTTCTCGGCACCTTTTTGAACATCACCGTCTGATATGAACTTTGTTTCCGATAAGTGTTTCTTCAATGCTGGAGAAAGGAAATAGTCACTGAGAGAAGAATCGGGCTGAATGGGGAGGGGGCTCCAGACCTCCCACCTAAACGTTTTCCAGCATTATATCTTCCAGCTTCAAAAGAACGACATCATTTCTCTACCTGTTGTCTACTCATTGCATCTACCCCCTAACACTTCAACGATTTGTCCGTGAATGTCAGATGGAGCCACATTCTTGGCCCATAGAAATCGTAGCACGGCACGCACCTTTGTGCGAGACCACTTCGCTAGAAGTCTTGTCATTACTGTCACTGTTTCAGGTCTCAGTATTATCTGCGCGAACGACCGGTCTAAGGCAACTAGCGCCATCTGCCTCCACTCTGGGTAACAATATTCCCATCCACAATTTCTACTTTCCAAATACTGCTGCTTGTAAACTTTTTTAAGGATCACCCCTCGTACTAAGATAGCAGTAACATGTCACCATCACCAATGGGGCCTAAACAGTTAAAAAACTATATTGCCAATAATAATTATTTTCAAATAATTCATGATTCAAAAAGAAATCAATTACTGAAGGCTCTAATATATATATATATATATAT
>JAPMOR010027691.1:0-10288 GCA_026543865.1 Argiope aurantia
ACCTAGAAAATGTAAGGGAAAAATCAAATATGTACTAATAAAAAATTTAATGTAAATTTTGAAAAAAATTATATAGACGAAATGATTTATCAATGTTCTCATAAATTTTTCATACCTTTTCGCTCTGTAATTCTGCTTTTTCAAGAATTCGAATAATTAGTTGAAAATTAGTAAATTCACATAATTTAAAAAAAAAAATCTAGTATATCATAAGATCATTGAAAAATCATTTGCAAAATTCTATTTTCATAAACATGAAATAATTTAAATTAAATGAAGTTATTTAGTACATTAAAAATTCTTCTTTTAAAGAAAAGTTTTAATTAGTTTGCTAGGTAGCAGATATTTTAAGACTTTAATTATTATTTTTTTAATCTTAAAATTAATTGTTTCTGACAATTTCTTCGAGATGGCGCCCCCAGTAAAGAGACCCAAATTTAATAAAAGTAAGAAGTAACGTCTAAAGATTTCAGAACAGGGTTTTGTGAACAAATATAACGCATGCTGACTGATGTTTATACTGCCATTAGGAATTCATATTAACCGTGGAGATAATGTATTAACTCCCGAATGTAATTACCTTAATGAGAATTTGACATTCCGTCTAATTACGTCATGCCTGCCTATTATGATATAGTTTGTAATCACAGTTGATTTAATTTAAATTTAATCAAGTGAGCGATTCAAACTAAAGTAATCAATAGAAATTAAAGCAGCTTCAATTGTTCAAACGATTTTCGAATAACAGATACTACCGGGGGGGGGGAGAAATTGAGATTTAGTCAGTTACCTGTAGGCAGGATATTTTTAAAGCAGAATTTTCTTTATGGGGGGACAGAAAATTTTTGTATTTTTGTTTCGCTTAAAAATATTTGTAGTAAAAGTGAAAATTCGTTTTTTAATTGCACAGATGTATTAGCTTTTATATATTTCTGATTAGAGGGATGGGGCGGTTTGCGATTTCAATTTTTGACTTTCAATATTATAAAATAAGGGATACCACCTAGATTGCAGAAGTGCACAGTGTGTATAGAGTTGAAAATATGAAAGATAGTTAATTAATTTTTAAAGAATTCGTTAATAATAGCCCTATATGTTAGACAAAGATGTAGATATTTGTCTGTTTTTTCATAACATGTTTTCCTTTTCCTACGAATGTATAAAATTCTTTTTATCGGAATCCTATAAAATTTTGTACTAAAATATTTATAAATGTTACGTATCTGTTAAAGGCATTTTTATTTTATTCTGTGAAGCAATGCATTTTTGAGGGAAAATATTGTGTTTTTAGATTTTCAGGTTACATGACAGCCAATAATTTTTGTTTAAAATTTTTGTATCTATATTAATATAAAAATTAATTCACTGAGCATATATTTACACACACGCTAATTTTAGAGTGATGTTATTAAGGATTATTTTTTCCGAACATTCTGTTTTTTGTTAAGAATTTGACTATTATTATTAATATTGAATATTAAGACGAATTATTATAGACAACACATTTAAGAAACAAAAAACCTCTAAAAAGCATATTTTTTGCTATTTCATGATGGAAACTTTTTATTGTTTTTATATATATATGCTATATTTTTCCTCAGATATAATATTTAAATAAAAAAAATATTTGAAAAATCAAATTTCGACGTTTTTTAGTGGCGAAAATACATCATTTACGCGTAAAACTCAGCCAGCTGATCGAACACATAACACTCTATTACACTGCTCTTTTAGTCAAGCCATGCTCGTTGCATTGACGATAATGATGTCATGTCCGGATGACAACGAAAGGGACTGCAGTATCTTCTGTGGATAAAGACTTTCGAGCACGCGAGGGTAGAAATCTGACTTCTAGCTCATTGAAGATGACACTTACACACCTTACACAACCCCTTTTTACGTAAGGGACTTTCACACACCTCGCTGATAGAACACAGAGGAGAATTCTTCGCATTTTTTCTCAGTCTTCATTTTTGCCATCAGAATTGCAAAATTTATCACCAATGCCAGAAGTCATTGATTCAGCATCCATTTAGTAAACCTCTCCTCTCACCTATGAATTTCACATTGCAGAAAGTAATACTGCAAATTCGCAACAATAACTAACGAAGAAATTACCTCTAAATTTAGCTGCGATAACATGTACTTCAGAAGTGGGTTTACACTCGGCTAGTTATAAGACTGCTAGTAGGTAGCGCATGCGCTGAAAGGTGAAAAAAGGCTGTTCAGTCGATGGCAATTAATTGGGACAAAAACATGCCGCTGTATTCTATTTTTTTCTTACTGCGCATGCGTTTGTACAATTTGTCTGTTTTTTAGTTTTAAAAAATTAAACTGTGTTTTTTTTCATTTTATATGCCATTTCTTTTCTATAGTTTACCCAATTTAAGTTTGTTGAGTTTTTTATTTTTTATTTTACTATGTTTCTTTGCGTAAATATCCCTCATTTTTATACGACACGCAGTAAAAAAAGAAAAATTCAGAGACGCCAAAAGGGCAATTTATAGCCAAGCCTTCAATATCTGAATACATCTTAAAAAATTGTGGCAAACATAAATCAATGCCTCTTTTCGAATGCTCTACCTACTGACCATTTTATAACTGAGCAAGTGTAAACCCGACATAAAGATGTGTTTACATTCTGCAAGTTATAAGTTTCCGGTAAGTAACGCATGCGCAGAAGGAGAATGGCGCATGCACTAAGAGACCAGATAATCGCAAGTTCTTGTTTCAACGGGGCATGTACTTGCTACTTTACAGTTTCTGCGCATGCATGGTTTTACTTGATGGTTTGTAGCTGGCTGAGTGTTGTAGAGTGAAGAGCGTTGGAAATGAAAACGTGCTAAACTCAGAAGTTGATATTATTGTGAAATTTGAATGCTTATGATAAGAAAAATATTGATTTTAAGAACGCGGATAAATTGAAAGTATTGCATGTAAACATTAATCACGTATACGTATGTTTATCAAAACATGGCAATTTCTTTGTTTTGCAGGCGCTTCTCTTAATCTTCGTTGCCCTGTTCGCTGCATGCAATGCAGCGTATATTGGAGCTGGAGCAGGAATTGGAGTTGGGGCGGAAGTTGGCGCTGCAGTCGGAGGGGCAGCTAGAGCTGCAGGACGTGCTGTTGGTGGAATTGAAGGAGGCATAGGAGTCGGAGCTGGAATCGGAGCTGCAGTGTATTAAAAAAACCTGATGCCTTAATTTTTCAATTTTGTTTCTAAATCCTTCAAAATGAATCTTCTATTGCTACAATTTTGTTTTTAAATCTTTCAAGTTAGTTTCTAAATCTTTTAATGTGAATCTTATTCTGTTACAATAAAGTTATGCTATTCTCTAATTCTTTTCACATTCATTTCAAATTTATCATCCATAAACACGTAAAAAGAACAGTGTACTGAATTAATTTTAAATTTGAAATCTCCGTGAAGATTTATAATATATTACAGAAAATAACCAAAAATAATATCTAAATAATATTTAATTTTTCTAGCAATAAACAGTTTCATCATTTAATACTTAACAACTTAAGTTATTAGTTAGTACTTAACTACCTTGAAAATAATTATTTCGAGATTTCTAAAATCTGATCAATATGAATTTTTAATGATATGATCACATATTCAGAATTTGCAAGTTATAATATCCAGAATGCTGAAAAGTGTCATGCAAATAAAAAAAAATGAGAATTTTAATCAGATTTGAGTTGAAATACATTAAAAACAACAACATAATTGCATAATTTCTGCATGTTACTTCGTTGTCTTGAAAAAATTAATTTTAAAATAAATTTAGAAATTTTTTATCAAATGTTTATGAAGATTGCCAAAGATGCATGATTATTCTTAAAACAGAAATACAAATATTTTTGATGATTGAAGAAGTTTCATGGTTTTCATAGATTCTTAAATAGAGAATGTTAAGTGGATTTAAAATAAATTGATAAAAATTAATATTGTAGACTTGCAAAACACTTTGGATTGTTAAAAATCTATTTTTACTAGTCGATATATTGGATATTTTTGAGGATAAAATTCTTTCAAGAATTTAACAAACTTTCAATACAATAAAGCACCTTTGGAATGCAATGGTTTCTGTTGATTTTCCCTGATTAATTTCCATGTCATCTGAACCTTCGGCCAAGCAGCTAAATTTCCTTCTATTTGTCACCATAGTGTAAATTAGATGGCATGGACATGGTAATCCATCCTGCCCCTTGTCAATTTTAAGATGACAAGAGTAATTTCTATATATCATGTTTTTTTACCGCTTATTCCCGTGTTTTATTATTTTTGTATTTCTAGCACTAAAAGCCCACAGTACTTCTTTTTCCTCTAAAATTATTGCAAGAAAAATGCCAAATAACCTTGAATGACATTACATACTAATTAGGAAATGTTTGTAACAATGACTTAAATGTTTCTGAGTAATTAAATTAATATCATTAATTACTGTCCCTAGTCATTAAACAGTCTGCAAGCAACAAAATAAAAGAATATTTTCTTCCGAGTTAATGGCTAATGAAAATTTTATTTTTACTATGTAAAAGTAAAATAATAGCAGTGACAAAAGACCACAAACTAGAATTCGTTAAAACAACAAATTTAGTTTTAAGTTAATTGTGACAATAGAAATCAATGTTAGAAATTGTATTTAAAATGAAATGGTTTTTTTTTAAATATTTACAAAAAATTGTAAGTAATTTTATTTAAATGTCTAAAAGTAATTGTTTGCTCTATATCGAATACAAACTTTTGTCTAACTAACTCTAACATTTAACTTTGTTTAAATAAATGTCTAAGAAAATAATTTTGCAAATTGAAAATAGTACAGTTTGCTTAGAAGAAGAATCTGAAATTAAATGTGTCAAATTTTATGTATCTGGTAATGAATGTTTCAGTGTTGCTCATGAGATAGACAGATATATTTACTGTATATAGATACATTGATTGGTTATTGTAGATGGATCTTACTTGTTGTCAATATTTGCAATTAATTAATAAAGGGCTACTACTAGAAAGAAAGCATAGAGGTGAATTTGGACAGGAATATTAGATTAAGTAGCTTGGGAAAAGTAGCGTATAGAACACAGCAAATGCAGGTACCTATTCTCGCGCAGTAAATATGCTTGAAAATTCATTAATCAATGAAGATTTATTGAAAATAAAATTCATAAAACTGAAGATGTTCAGTTTTTCCTCATTGATTTCTTTGTTTTTCCCTAACTGATGGGGAATTTAACATCTGGATAAGGACATGGCCGACTGAGAATGAAATCGTCAAATAGTTTGTGACAGTAATTAAAAATGAATCTGGAATTATTACATTTTACTTTTTATATCTTGATTCTGCGTCGCAAAGCGGTACTAAAATGTATGTGATGCCATAAATAACTAAAAGTCAAAAGAACCTACTCTTTGGAATATGTCACAATAGAAATGTGTACATGACACATCATGATTATCTTTAATTACCGAGTGTCCCTTAATTTTGCATTCTCCAAATCATTTCTCGACACAAAAATGCTCATTAGTATTTAAGTATCAAAGTATTTGAGTAAACCTAATAACATTTGTAGGACTTTTTTTATGATCCCAGTTTGTTTAATCTTTTTTTACACGAGCTTTACAGTTTTATTCTTACAGTTGTAATGTTGAGAACTGGTTAGAACTGCCCTGTTCTTGTTATCTATTATATCTGTGCCTTTTATATCATTTACCCAGCTGTTTTATGACTGTTACTCAGTTGCGAAAAGTCACCTATAGCCTTGAACGTGGTAAAGTGGGGGTGAAGGGGGCTATGCTTCCCTTGATTTCTTTTCTTGAGTTGGTGCATCTTCTCCATTACTCGACAATATTAAAAAAAAAAAATCTAGCACAATGCTATGTACTATGTACTATGTTAATTACATCTGGATAAATATGATAATAGTGTTAGATATGCTGGAGTAGTCACCCTGAAACATTCTTTCATTCTCTTTAATAAATGTTCGAGTGTATTATTAACCGCATGCTATTGGCGAACAATAATTACGAAAAAGTTTATTAGAGTGAGATCGGTTGTTGTTAGTTATGGTACTTGCCATAGACAAGTCAACTGGCGAAATTAGCGATTTTAAGTCGAGTTTTAGCGTCTCTTGTTTCAGTAGCGCCATCTAGGGCCAAGAGTACGTCTTAACTACTCATGCGTCACAGTCCTTTTTACGGGGCGGACTTCACAATTCATGGATGCGTATCCAGCGTCCTACCAACTATCCGGGCAGAGTCCGGATAGTTGCTCGTTTTGTTGACGATTACTCGATAAGATGCTGTTAATACATAAAAGCCAGAAAAGCCAATGCGCATTAAATTTTTTTCCTTCCTAACAGATTGAAACTAAAATTAGACGCAGAGCTCCACTTGTATTCACAAAATCACATAACAATTTAAATTGATTTAATTCATTGCATTTTATGTTATTGCGTTTATATGTATGCAAATGAAAAGATCAATCGAAGATCAGTCCTTTGACTGATAAATTGTAAATTTTATACATATCTTCACTTGAGAGGTTAAATTTGCGTACCAAATTTTATCCATCATATCGTTTTGTTTTGTAGCAATCGTGTTTAATTATATTAGGATTGCCAGATGCATGGATTTCATCTGAATGGATTTGGTACCAAAATTTGACAGAAACCTACTTGTAGAACTGAAATAATTATAAGCGGAAAACTTTATAATACGTATGCTAAGGTACGTTTAATGGAAGCATTTGCCGAAAATAATAAATAGAGCAGTCAAAAGTCAGTTGACAACAATAAAAAGCTTCAGAAGATTTTAAATTGAATATTTTTTTATTGTAAATCAATTGTACTTTGAGGAAATGTGTTTGTGGAAATATCATAAATTTGAGGAAATAATTTGTCATAATAAATAAAAGAATTTGGAGAAATTTTCTGTTCATTTGATTTTTTTTGAGCATTTAAAAATAAAATACATATATTTACATTATCTTTTCAGCACATTTATCTTGACATGTGGCTACGTTCGGGATGAATTTATTAAAAAAATGTTCAAAAATAGTTATATTTCTGTTTTTTTGCATAAAAAAATTGAAAAAACCTTTATTAACTTAAAATATGAATGTTGAATGCAAAAATATAAAAATATGAAATATGGAAAACACACACACACACACACACGCGCTTTTTTTTGGTTAAAAGTTTTGGGTTTAAAAAAATTTTTTTAATGTCTTTTTTTTTTTTTTTAAATTGGGAAAAAAGAGCTTTTTTTTGTTGAAAGGATGTATATAGGAAACATCTTCTAGTTTAGAGGTTTATCATATGATTTACTTAAAATTTTGCAGATAGTTTAAGAAATATTTTATCTCTTTCCTAATCTAAAAAATAAGCCGTATTTTTATCCATTCTTAAAATATTGGGGTCTTTTATTAAATATTCCTTTCTTTAAATATTAACAATGTAAAGCATTTAAAACTACTACAAAATATTTCTAAATGAAAAAATTACTTTTCGCGAGTTCAGGAACTGCAGGACATATTGAGAAATTATTACATCTAAATTTAAATAAAAAATATGCATTAGATTTTAATTTATGAAGTTTTTAGTAAGAAAATTCTTTTAAAGATTAGAATTTGAGGAAATTACATCTAAAAATTAAAAATAGCATTAAGACATATACAAATGCAAACATAAAAATCAATGTAACTTCTCAAAAAAATTGGCTTAGGAACAAAATTCCAACGATTTGATAAAGAAATCTGTTCAAACATGGCGGATGCCAAGTAAAAAAAAAAAAAAAAAAAAAAAAAAATTCGGCATTTAGCAAAAAATTGACTTTTTAATGTGGTCAGCTACCTTAACATTTTTTTTTTCTTTTGCTTAACATGCGACAACTTTATTTGTAAAAAGACATTATTTCATTTAAACAACTGTCTATTTCCAACCATTATTAAAGGAAAATGCATAATTTTGGGAGAAATTAAGTTGGAAAGTATTTTGGGTGAATCACATGGACATAAGATATTCGTTTTATTGTCGTCTGACGTGTTCTACAAATAGTTTTTAGAATACGAATGTATATAAAAGTAGCTTTAGCTCACCTAGACTGAGTGTCGCCTCTTTCCGGTGAGTCATTCTTATCGTCTGAGCTAAAGTTTTCGCCATGAATTTTAAGGTAAGCTGTAATATTCTTTTTGAATTCAAAATTTTATGATTAGTAAGAAAATTTTATAAATATTGTTATACAAAGATGCTTGTTGATACTTACGATAAATTATTGTTGCTTACGAAATGTTGTAAAAAATATTTTTGAATTTTTGCATTATTGTACAACTAATTCCTACAGACAACCATCTAGTTCAACAGATATATATTATGTTTGATTTCCGACAAATCAAATATAAACTCATGTCCATAATTTCTCAAATCATTTAACATTAAGATCGTGTTATTTTCATTGTCTTAATAAGGTTCTATTTATAGTGCACATGAACCTTTTTAATGAAAATAGTCTCATAACATCATGATACTATTAAAAATGTAAATATCTATCTTCTAATCTAACTTCCGTGGTGTTATAACTTCACCTTTTTGTTTTCTTGAATACATAGAAAAGAGAAAGTATTGTTATAGTTAAAAAATTCGAATTCGAGATTTTGTCGACTCTCCAAGTTTTAGACAGCCCTGAGTTTCAAAAAGACATTTTAAAAAATTGTCTGTCTGTCTGTAACAAATATAACTCAAAAAGTCTTTGAGCGAGGGGTATGAAATCTTGTATATGATCTCTATAGCTTTCTATCAAAATACGAGCTAGCTCCATTCAGAGGAAATCAGTCTGCCAATCTGCTCGAATATAATTTAACCCGATATCTACGAAAGGAAAAAATCAAGATAGATAAATTTCGGTATACAAGTTAGCATCTATAGTGTCAACACCTATCAAATTTTCAGCCATATCTTTCAAGGGGTTGATCATTTGTTGGTTTATACTTTCAGAAACGTTTAAACACGGTAACTCAAAAAAAGAAATGACTTAAATACATCAAATTTGGTATAACAATTTGTGGGTGCAATTTCAGATTTGTGACAAATTTTTGTTTCAATAGGCTGAGAAACACGCATCTAAACACACAGATTCGTTTCTTTTTTGTTTTTGAATACTATTAACCGCTTGCCTGTGATTAATCACCAAAAAATCTCGCCAGAATGACACGATAGATTCAATAAACATGTTAAATTCAGTCCAAAGTTTAATATTTCCCAATTATTGTACGCCAATGCCAATCAAGGCATTCTTGTTTATAATATCTTTAATATAGAGTATGCGAGAAAGTTTGGGAGGGACCACTCTCACTGGTTTTATTTATCTTGTAATCTATAGATATTACAGAGAATCCTCTTAATTTAAGTTTCAATAATAGAAGAAAAATCAGACAATTAATTATTGGATGTAATAATGAAAACGGTTTGAATTTCAGAGAATTAATGTAATTTTGAGTTGGAAATGAAGGAGAAAAATTTATTTAGGACAAATTTCCATGGCAACTAAATTGATATTAAGAAATAATAAATCTTGTTTGAATAATAATATTTTTTTTAAAAAAAATTTAACAACAAAATTATATTCAGTTATTAACAATGATTTAAAATATCATGGCAACAATTTTTATAACATTACACCAATAACGCAATAAGGGGAATACGGTCCACATATTCATTTCGATTAAAGAAAAAAATCTATCAGCAACGAATAGCTCGGAGGCTAATTGTATTATTTGCACTGTTGTGCTTTGTACTTTTAATACTTGTTAAGAACCCAATCAGAGGATAGAACCCATAACTTTTCCCCACTGAATCCATGTTCTGTATATTATGCCTTAGCAGGTCAAACTGTTCACTGTAACTGTTTGAAAGGAATTATGATAAACACAAAAATTTTGTATTCTTGCGCGCTTCTTTATTATTTCCCAATAAAGTTTTCCTTTGCATTTTAACTATTTTATTATAGCATTAAAATATTTCACAAACTCAAGAAGATATGGATTTAACATATATCAATATTAACAAGTCAAACTGTTCACTGTATTGCGTGCAATAACTATAGGAAAACTGAAAGGGATTGTGTTAAACACAAAAAATTGTATCCTTGTGCGTTTCTTTATTATTTCCAATAGAGTTTCTCCTTGCATTTTAACTGTTTTATTATAAAACTAGCCGCCTTTAGCGATCAGTAGGTTCGCCAATCTTAATGTTCGTTTAAATTTTAATAATTAAATATTTTACG
>JAPMOR010027695.1:0-38626 GCA_026543865.1 Argiope aurantia
ATTTAATGAAGCCCTATAAAATTCATCACTGACCAACGATGAAAAAAATTTCAATTATATGCTCAGTCGAGTTAGACGAGTGGCTGAAAATGCTTTTAGCATTTTTTAAGTTCTTTTAGAATTTTGACTTGAAAGATTGAATGTCAATTGGAAACAACTGATAAAGTCATTAAAGTTGTTTCTGCTGCGCACAATTGGCTGTGCAAAACTTCTACACAATTTTATTTTTCTCAGAGATCTGTGAGTTAAGAAAATAAGGAAAGTGTTGACGTTATTCCTGGTCGATGGAGATCGGAGATAACTGAATTATACAATATTGAGGATGTTTTTATTCGCAATCGTAAAGCAACTAAACTTTGAAAAGTTTACAGGAATAATCTGAAAAGGTAATCTAAAGGTAATGAAGGTGCTATTACATGGCAGCATACAAAAATTCATTAATGTATCAAGTTTTCCCGTCGGTGCGGTGCGTAAGTTTGGAGTGGGCGGTGCACACTCAAGTATCGTCCTCGTAATCTGACGTCATCTCTATATTACGAGGTCCGTCCTAAAAAAGCCTAAATGATGCTTTGAAACGGAACATTAATAACACTAAACAAGATATTAATGTATCACGCTTAGTTAAATGAGATTGTTGTAGATTTTGATTATCTGAATTAAACAGACAAAAATCACATACATACAAAGCAATTTTTTTAAATTTTATTTTTACATTATTGTCGCCCTCATCAAATATGACAAACTACCTTCGCCAGTCTGTGGTTCCAAGATTGGTGTAGGTTGCAAATTTTGCAATTTATATTGATAATTGTCTGCAGCTCTAGCTGGACTTAATAAGCCAATTCTTCTTTACGATTTTTTAAGCTGAGGGCAATGGATCTTCCAAATGCATCAAATTCATCCTCGGAAGATCCCTTTACCATCCCAACAATAGTATACAAACACTTAGCTGCTGCTAACAGCTCAGCATTTATTCTACCATTTTGCAACTGCCCCCTGGGCATCTGGGGTATGGAGGAGCCTAAAATAGACTCGGTGTCAAGAGCATCTTGGTTCTCTGAGATCGAGTCTATCGTTTCTTGTGCCTCCTAAAAATATCAAAGGCATTAATTTAATAAAAACAATTTACGTCACCGATATTTTCTTTTAATACTTAACTGAAAGGTAAAAATTAATTCAATTTTTTACCTTCAATTTTTTTATCACATAAAACCAAAAGGGCACAATCAATTTTCATCACTCTATCAATTGTTATTAAACATTCATTAAAATATTACAACTTTATTAATAGGGAACAAGTTGTGAATAAAAGTACATAAGCTCAGTTTATTTGGGTTTATTTACAGGTACAAACAAATTATATAATAAATACATCATAAAGCGCATGATTATTACATTATTTACTGTTATTCGTCCTTCTGTAACGGTTTGCAGAAAATCACACATTAAAGCAAACCATCTCATGTTTGGCTTGTACACGTTTTCTACTGCCATTCCAGATACCGTGGAGTTTTTTTTTTTTTTGAGAGCTCCAAATTGTAGGTGAATGCTTGATTTTCATCCTGATATCTTTTATTGCCATCACATCAAACTGAATTCCAGTCGCAATACCTATAATACCGCAGTAGCTTTACCTTTCATGGCTTTATTTTTATATTCAGCGGAATCCAGTTTCCACAAGCATTCATGCTCTCGCAACAATGAAACAAACTGGCATGTCTCGTTATCCGACCACTACATTTTAGTGTCTAGAAAAAATATTTTTAAGACTTAATTATTCATTCTGTAACCTTCCTTAAAAAAACTGGAAAAATTCCTCACATTTGAGTATTTAAATAGCAAATAAGAGAAATCAGAGATTTTCAAAAAATGTGATAACCGTATTAACATGATCAAATAAAACCAGAAGCAATTTTAAATGTGCATAAATGATTTAAAATGTTGATATAAAATTCCATTAATTTTACGACATTGCAAACGCATTCATTAATAACTAAATAAAATTAGTAATCAATAGTTAAATAAAATTAACAAAGTAATAGTTTAATAAAGAAGCCATTATTTCGTCTTTTTAAAATTAGAAATATTGTAAATAAATTAATAGTGAGATTGATTAGAATTATTGGGGGTTTTTTTTGGGGGGGGGTCCTTTAAGAATCGATACAGAATATTCGATAAACGAATGATTTCTATCAGAATAATTTAAAAAATTTAATCATTGAATTTTTTTAATTTATTTAATTATTAAATAAACTGAAATTACTAACCAGATATTATACAGATTTGCTTCTTAAAATCAGGTATTTACATAGAGAATATAGCTGATAACAGGATAGTAGATTTTCTTAACTCTCGTTTGGAATAATTTTTTAGTAATAAAAATTAAATTATTTACACTGAAATTCCACAGAACTGATCCATATTAGTTTGTTAAAATTATGGATAATTACACAAAGAAACATGGTAAAATAAAAGGAAGGTCAAGATACCTAAATTTGGAAAACTATAGAAAAGAAGTGACAAATAAATTGAAAAATGAACACAACCTCGCATCAGAAAGAGAAAAGAACAAACAATGTCGGAATTAATCTATGATAATTAATCATTTTCTTCTCGCCCCCCCCAAAAAAAACCCTTCAAATTCTACAACCGCATGAGCAGTAAAAGCAGTACAATAGAGTTGCTTGTAGTTGTCCCGTCGTGAAAAGTACTTGCCATCGATCTAACAGTATTTTTAGCACTTTCTGCGCATTTACTGCTTACTTGCCGGCTTATAACTGGCTGAGTGTAAACCCGGCATTATTGTCGCAGGATCGTATAATGATAAATCTTAACAAAAATTACATTTTAACTGTCAATATATTTGAATATTTGCAAAGCTTTTTTATGTCTTTTTTTTTCCTTTTGTTTAAATCCTATTGTTATTTACAGTATCTTGTTGTGTAGCAACATAATTTTTTTTATTTGGATTTCACTTAATTTATTAAATAATTTAACTGTAAACTGAGCAGAGTTTACAACTCAACTGAGCTGTAAAACCTTTTTTCTAGGAATGACAATGTTTTTTGTAATCTAACGAAAAAAAAAGGAGAAAATAAATTCTGGTACTGTTCATGGTAGCTAGAAGATTTCTCTTGTATTATTTTTTACGATTTTAGTGTGTTTCATTCATTTGTAGAATTTTGAGTTCATTTGAGTGAGTGCAAAAAGGCATCCGTGTATAATTTTTGACCTGCCAGCAACATTATTTGTCGTGCGTGACAGGACACGAAACTGACGGTTATCATGTTCAAAAACGTTAAATGTTTAAAAAAGGAGGATCTTACAACTTTGTTAGAAGAAAGTATTTAATCTTTACGTGCTAAAGTTACAATTACTACTTTGAAAGAAGTGATTTTGTATAGTCAAGTTTATAAAAATTATCCGGAGTTTGTCCAAGAGGTTTTGTTTACGATTATCAGTGAAAGACAAGAAAACGAAAGTCGAAAGCGCCGAGAAGAAGAAAGAAAACGTTATGATGAAGAAATTTAGAATCAAAGACAACATGAGTTAGAATTAGCAAAAGTATTTACTGGAGTTCGTTTATAAGTACAAAATTACGAAACCGTTGAATCGGGTAGTGTGAAAACAAAATTCCACTCCGTCAATTTTCCGGATATTTAAAGGATTGGTTACCATTTTGGAGTCAGTTTGAGCACGTTCATAATGACGTAGATATTGCTCCCGAAAATAAATTTCAATATTTGATCCAAGCCACTGTTAGTGGAATAGGCGCCTCAGTCTCAGGAGACACCCGAACACAAGTCGGACCTGATGGTTCTTTCGATCACATGACTTCAAACTATACGTCATGGAAAATCTTCTGTTGGCTATTTATCTTTCCCTTTGGCAATTCGATGCATACTTTGGCGAAATTAATTTGGGAATAGATATCAATTCTGTAGTATTTTGTTTTGTAATTCAGTTGATTAAAATTTTACACTCACATCTGTTTTATAATAAAGCTGATATAATAGAAATCAGGGTCTGCTACATGTTTCTAAGCTTATTTTCAAGTATACATACATATTTGTTCGAAAGTGTTATATGAAATAAATTAATTGTATATGTTAACTGAAATTTTTCTGGAATCCTTATTTTCAATTTTCTTTTATTTTCAAATCAAGAATTCCTTACACCCAAAAAATGATATATGTCATTTAAAACTAACAATACTAAGGCTGTATGAACTTCATTTTTTGTTACATATTTCATACTGTAGTATTTTGTTTTGTAATTCAGTTGTACAGTGCACACTTAAATCCCATGCTTATTATTTATCCTTAGAATAAGGAACCATGCTTACCGCTTCGCAGATAAAAATTGGTTACTGTAAATTTGGCGGGAAACGCATTTGGCGGTTTTAAATTCACTGATCTGACAAACCAATCAGGTTCAACTTATGCTCGGGTGTCTCCTGATTGAGGCGCCTCTTTAGTGGATCGCGCGCTCGGGAAGTCATTGAGAGTTTCCCGCCAATTGGCGCCAACTACAGCAAAGTTATTGAGTCGTTAAAATCTCGCTTTGGCCGAAATGATTTACTCATTGAATTCCACGTGAACTTTTGAAATTGGTTATAGAAAACGCCCAGGAACAGTCCGCAACGAATTTATGTGCACTTTATGATAATTTGGAGGCACAAATTCGTACATTAGAGATTCTAGACGTTACAACGAATAAAAGTGCCGCTTTATTACACTCATTGGTCGAGTCTTGCTTGCCAGAAGAAATATTGAGAGCATGGCAGAGGCAAAGAAGTCCTGATGTCAACAACAGTTGTGAACCGCAAGTTAGACTGGCCAGCTTATTAACATTTTTGGAAGCAGAAGTAGAAGCTGAAGAACGAATTTCTTTGGCAGTGCACGGTTTTGGTCTGAATAAAAGAAAGGATAAGAATAACTTTAGTAACAAAAGGTTTGAATCCAAGGAAAATAGAAATAAAGTGTCAAAAGCTTCTAGTCTATTCGCCAATGCACAGACCCAAGAAATCAAAAAGTCTTGTGTTTTTTGCAGCAAAAATCATGCAAGTGCAGATTGCTTTTCTGCTCTAAAAATGAGTTTGAAGGAAAAGAAAACTGTTTTGAAAGATAAAAATTGTTGTTATGTCTGCTTGAACCCCGGTCATTCAATTAGAAAATGTCAAATATTTGTAAAATGCATAATTTGTGGTAAAAGACATCAATCTATAATGTGTGATCAACTTGCTAGCATAAACAAGCCATGTCTATTAAAAGAAAACTCTCCAGAAAGTGAAGTTAATTTGTTGAATTTATCCAGAAGTTCAAAAGTTCTATTACAAATACTTCAAGCCAAATTTGTTTCAGATAATAATGAGATGACTGCGCGTATACTTATCCATTCAGACTCACAAAATTTATACATATTAAAAGAAGTAGCCGAAAAAATGAAATGTTCACCTTTTCTAGAAGAAAAGTAAATTCACTCCCTGTTTGGTGGTGTTAATTCTGGTGAATGCAAGCATAATTGCTCTAAAATAAAATTTAGAAGTCTAAATGGAAACTTCAGATGTAATTTTGACGCTTTGGATCAGGCCAAAATTTGTGAAGATATTCAACCTGTTGGAAAAGGAGCTTAGATCAACGAGTTGGAGCATTATGGAACTAAGCTCTCTGATGTAAACGATTATTTCAAGAAAATTCAAATACTCATTGCTGCTGACATCATGGGCAAACTGTTGAGTGGTCACCGTAGAGATCTAAGTAGTGATCTTTGGAAAAAAAAATCTAAGATGGACAATGATGGAGAAAAATGCCTCAGAAAATCAAAAGAAAGAACATTTAGCCTTGTCTGTGACATCTTCATTTGTTAAAGATTCTGATATTTCAGATTTGTGGAAGCTGGATTTGATTGGTATCAAGGACCCCATCGAAAGAAAATCCAGAGCTCAGCAAGACTTGGAAACCAAGAGATATTTTTTAGAAACTGTCAAATTTAAAGATGATTGTTATGAAATATCATTATCGTTGTCTGATGATAAAGCTCCATTGCCAGATAATTTTCCCTTGGCGAAACGAAGATTGGAGAATGTTACTCTAAAGCTGATTTCCAGTGGACTGTATAAAAATAATGAAAAGATTTTTCAAGATTTGTTATCTGGCGGAATGATAGAAATAATCCCAGAAGACGAAAAGAAGTTACCTGGACATTATTTACCTCATCATCCTGTATTAAAGGAAAGCAGCACTACTCCCAATCGTCCAGTTTTTGATGCGTCAGCTAGAATGAAAAATCAACCTTCTTAGAATCAATGCTTAGAAAGTGGACCGAATCTCATCGAAATTATACCTGATATTCTGCTGCGTTTTCGAGAAAGAAGAATTGACATTACAGCTGACATTCGAAAGGCGTTTCTTCAAGTCAGTATTGAAAAAACTGACCGTAATGTTTTGAGGTTTCTGTGGTGGGAAAACGAAGAACGTAAGAAATTAAAAGTTTCCCGTTATGCAAGAATAGTTTTTGGCGTAAAATGTAGTTCATTTCTGCTGGGAGCCGTGATAGAGCTTCATATAAATAAATATGAATCATTTGATGCCGTTTTGAAGAATAAGCTACAAAGAAGTTTTAACGTTGATAATGTTGTGACAAGTGTTGAAAGTCAAGAACTAAATGATTTTGTTTCCAACTCCACTGAAGTAATGAAAGAAGGTGATTCTGATTTAAAGGGATGAGAAAATTCAGAGGAAATCTCAAAAGAATCAGAAAAATCCGAAACTCCTATACTAGGGTTAGTATGGAATGGCCAAAAGGACATTTTGAGAGTCAACATGATTTGGTTGAATGAAATAAATTTAATTAAGTTCACGAAGAGGAAAATCTTTTCAATTGTACACAAAATATATGATCCCATTGGTTACACATCTCCAGTTTCTATTCTTCCCAAATTGATTTTGCAAGAATCTTGGAAACTAGAAATAGGTTGGGATGAAGACATATTAGAAGATAGACTAAAGCAGCAGTTTTTACAGTGGTTTCATGAACTTCATTTGTTGGAGCAAATACATATTCCCAGATGGATCTTTATGATTTTACCAATATAAAGGGATGCACTTTTCATTGTTTTTGTGACGCTAGCAAAGACGCATATGCCACTGTCATATTCCTACGGATTGAACAAGGTGAAAATGTAGAATTAAGACTAGTTGCTGCAAAATCCCGCGTATGACCTCTGTAGGACGGTGGTGGTGCAATCCCCCGAAAAGAACTCTTGACTGCTTTGGTGGGAGCTAGGTTGACTGAATCGGTTACAGAAGCTCTACATTGAAAAGACATAAGATGTTTCTACTGGAGTGACTCGATGACAGTAATTGCCTGGATATCAAGAGAAGAAAACTGGTCTGTATTCGTCAGGAACCGTGTACAAGAAATAAGAAAACTGAGAAAACAGTCTTCATGGCACCATGTGCCTGGGGAAATGAATCCAAGTGATTTGTCTTCAAGAGGATGCAATGCCAAGCAACTGTTTCTCTTGCTTGGTGGGAGGGTGACAAATGGTTGAAAGTCCCTTTCGAGTATGTCCTGAGCTTCCCAACTCTGGAATTTAAAGAAGGAGAAATTGAATTGGAAAAACTGAAAACTGTTAAAATTCTGGCAGATATGGAAAAGACTTCTAATGACTGGTATTATAAATATTTTTCCAATTTCGAAAGTATAGTTCGCATGATTGGTTGGATTCTTCGTTTTAAGAATAATTGCATTAACCCCAAGTCAATTATTCGAGGGAAATTATCTAAAATGGAATTTGAAGAAGCTGAAGTGTGTATAATACGGATGATCCAAAGAGAATCTTTTCCTACCAAAAATGATGATAGATTAAAATTCATTGGAACTTTTTGTGATGACAGAGATATACTAAAGTTGAAAACTAAAATTACATATGTGAAAGACGAAGATTATTTTCTGGAGCCTGCAATCCTTCCATCGAACCATGAAGTAGTGAGACGACTCCTCACCTACACTCATGAAAGGAATTGTCATGCAGGATTTCAGATACTTTTAAATTTGCTTAGAGAGAAGTATTGCATTTTGCAGGGGAGAAAATCTGTAAAAAAAATCCTTTCTAAGTGTACGACTTGCAAGCGGTTCAAATCTATGAAGTTCTTTTTGGCCGCTGCCTAGTGATAGAGTTACACTGTCAAAGGTCTTCGATGTGTCCGTTGTAGATTATGCTGGTTCTCTCTATTTGAAGTCAAATGGTAAGGCATGGATTGTTGTATTTACTTTCGCCGTCTATCGAGCAGTCCATTTTGAGTTGGTTCAGTCACTTACTATCGATGCTTATATTCAAGCCCTTAGACGATTCATTGCCAGAAGAGGCAGAATTTCCGTTCTATATTCGGATAACGGCACGAACTTTGCGGGAACCAGCAGTCTTTTAAAGGCACTGGATTGGGAAAAGATAGCAGTGTACTAAACCACTCAGAAAATTACTTGAAAATTTATTCCTCCCACAGTAGCGTGGTGGAGTGGATTTTGGGAGCGTATCGTAAGAACGCTTAAAGAACTTCTGCGCAGGGTGCTGGGTAAATCCAACGTCGGCTATGAAGAACTCAACACGTTATTTGACTGTGAGTCAATAATAAACGCTCGATCACCTACTTATCTTCAAGGGGATCCAAATGAATTGGTACCATTGACACTCGCCATGTTTATTAATGGTGGCAACAACAGCGAAACTCCAGATCTTGACTTCGTAGACAGATCTTCCTTGACAATACGCGTAAAATACTTTAAAAGATTACGTGAAAATCTCAAGCAACGATTCAGAAATGAGTATCTTATTCTTTCAGTCCACAGAGGAATAAGAAAGAATGATGTTTTGAATGTTGATGACGTATTTCTTATTAGGCGTGACAATGTCAAACGTATCGATTGGTCTCTTAGAGGTTTTTCCTGGGAAAGATGAAATCCCTAGAGTTGTGAGATTAAAGACATAGAAAGGTGAAAGAATCCGTCCATTTCAAAGGTTCTACCCTTGGGTCTGCCAAAACTGATATTGATGTTTTGAAGTCAGCTAGAAAAACTGATGCTGTCGTTTCGAAGACAGCTAGTTCAACTGACCCTTTTTCGGAGAACATTGATACTGTTTGATAACGGCACCACCCCAATAGTAGATCAAGAAGAACCATGAAAATTCCACTGTGATTAAACTTGTGAACATTAAAATTTGAACTTTAATTTTAAAGTTCTAAATGTTATATAATGTAAGTTCCAAAGTTCAGTCTATAAATGTAACTTTGTAAGGTGGGAATATATGTAAAATGAGCAGAGTTTACAACTCAACTCAGCTGTAAAATGATTTAGAATGTTGATATAAAATTCCATTAATGTTCCGACATTGCCAACGCATTCATTAATAATTTAATAAAATTAATAATCAATAGCTAAATAAAATTAACAAAGTAATAATTTACAAAAGAAGCCATTATTTCGTCTTTTTAAAATTAGAAATATTGTAAATAAATTAATAGAGATATTGATTAGAATTATTGGGTTTTTTCGAGGGGGGGGGGGTCCTTTAAGCCATGATATAGAATCTTCGATAAACGAATGATTTCTATCAGAATATTTTTAAAATTTAATCATTAAATTTTTTCAATTTATTTAATTATTAAATAAACTGAAATTACTAACCAGATATTATACACATTTGCTTCTTAAAAACCGGTATTTACATAGAGAATATAGCTGATAACAGGATAGTAGATTTTCCCACCTCTTGTTTGTAATAATTTTTTAGCAATAACAATTAAATTATTTACACTGAAATTCCACAGAGATGATCCATATTAGTTTGTTAAAATTATGGATAATTACACAAAGAAACATGGTAAAATAAAATGAAAGTGAAGATACCTAAATTTGGAAAACTATAGAAAAGAAGTGGCAAATAAATTGAAAAAAGAACACAACCTCGCATCAGAAAGAGCAAAGAACAAAAAATGTCTGAATTAATCTATAATAATTAATCATTTTTTCTCGACCCAAAAAAAAACATTTTTTACAAACGCATGAGCAGTAAGAAAAAATACAATAGAGACAACAACGTCGGGACAACTATTTGCCATCGACCGAACAGTATTTTTTAGCACTTTCTGCGCATGCACTGCCTACTTGCCGGCTTATAACTGGCTGAGTGTAAACCCCGCATTATTATTGCAGGATCGTATAATGACCTGGGAGCACGGCAGTGCCCCCGCTAAGTCGACCAAAAACAAGCGGCACGGCCGTACCATCCTTTTCTCGAAGCAGTTCAGGCCATTTTCGACCCTCTATAACTTCGTTGTGAATAAAACTAGAAGCCTGAATTTTCAGTAACCAAGCAGGCATGATATAAACACGGTATATTTCAAATTTCATTAAATTTGAAAGAGTAGTTTAAGAATTATAACTAGTCAAAGTTTGTGAATTTTGCGACTGACTGACCGATCATAAAATTTTAAGGCACTTCTAGCAGACACAGAAGCTTCAAATTTAGCATGCAATTAGTGTTTAGTGCATTAATCAAGGAAAAACTAAAATATGCGTGTAATAATGGACGGATCGATAAATTTCTCGAATTTTAGAGCATTATCCATTTTGTTGGCAAATTCGTCACCAAGTTTATCACGAAGCTCTGGGATCACTGGCTCGGCGTCCGACAGCTTCCAATACTGATTACTGTAAAACAACCTTTCTTATGATGACACTATTCGTGCTGGGAAACAAAATTACAAGTTTCTAACAATATCTAATTTGAAATAATTCAATTTGAAGCTGTGGAAGCTGCAAATGCAATGGTTGACTTTCAGAGAATCAATCTGGTAGAAGAAGAGCAAACTGATCTTCAAAGTATGATCGCAAAACTTAATGCCGATCAAAAAAGAGTTTTCGATGGGATCACAAATAAAATGGACACAACTGATAATAACGCTGACGTTTTACGCTTTTTTGTGAGTGGAACTGGTGACACTGAAAAGAGCTATTTAATAAAAACTCTGAAAGTTTGGGTTAAGACGTAATTTAAAAAAAAAGTGGCAGTTAGTGCTCCAACAGGAATAGCTGCATTCATTGTGAATAGATTGACTATACATAGACTATTGCAGCTGCCTGTAGGACACAAGCAAACACCGAAGTACAAGCCACTTTCTGATGAAGTGCACCAAGTTCTGAGATCAGATCTGAAAGAAGTAGTGTTATTTATCATAGGCGAAGTGTCGATGAGAAAAACTGTAGCTGAAGCTCAAGAAGTAGTACCGGAAAAGAAAAAGAGGAAGACTACATACAAAAATGACTATCTACAAAAAGAAAAGAGATGCCATCAAAAACATAACTTGTAAAAAAACCAAGTCTCGCAACTCAGTTCTTCTATCGTAAAAAATTGTGAGATCCATGTAATTCTAAGTCGGTCAATTTATTCAGTCCCTACTTAAGGGTCCTTCTGTTTTAAGTTATTACGTAATTAGCTAACCTAACAACATCTTATAGTGACCATATCAATATTAAAAATCTTTTACGGTTTAATTAAATAGATTGACTTGGCAATCGCACTAAACAATCTAATTTAATATAATATGTTAATATAATCTAATTTAATGTAAAGATACATTGTGTTTTCATACGATGGCCAAGCCAATCTATTTATTTAAACCATAAAAGATTTTTAATATTGATTTGGTCACTATAAGATGTTGTTAGGTTAACTAATTACGTAATAACTTAAGACAGAAGAACCCTTAAGTAGGGACTGAATAAATTGACCGACTTGGTATTACGGTGGATCTTACAACTTTTTACAATAGAAGAATTGAGTTGCGAGACTTCGTTTTTTTTTACAAGTTATGTTTTTGATGGCATAAATCTTACCAAAAGCTACATTTTAACTGTAAATATAGTTGATTATTTACGAGGCTTATTTAAGTCTTTTTTTTTCATGTTGTTTAAATCCTATTGTTATTTACAGTATCTTGTTGTGTAGCAACCTAATCAATCAATTTATTAAATAATTTAACCGTAAACTGAGCAGAGTTTACAAATCGACTCAGCTATGAAACTTTTTGCTAGGAATGGCAAAGTTTTTGTAATCTAACAGGAAAACAAGAGAAAATAAATTCTGATAGTGCTTATGGTAGCTATAAGATTTATCACGTATTATTTTTTTACGATTTTAGTGCGTCTCATTCATTTGTAGAACTATGAGTTCATTTGAGTGAGTGCAAAATGACGTCCGTGTATAATTTTTGACTTGCTAGTAAGATTAACTTTGCTGTAATAAAAAAAAATAATAAGAGTACATTTATTTGCACTTTTTTTGTACCTAGATTTTAATCAATTTATTAAATAATTTAACTTTGCTCTAAAAAAGTTAATACAAGGACATTTATTCTACTGTAAAATCTGTGACCCTATCGGTTGAAATGTTTCAGCAAATGTGAACAAAATGCCAAGTTATATTTTTGTAAAATCTCACTTCTATAGAGATAAATGTCTATTGAAACTGAAGAATACTTGCATACCCTCTATCACTGCTTATCTAGTCATCACTAGCAATTCTTACCGATATATTATATATAACGTAATATCAACAAATTATTGAAGAATAGATATTACCAAAGAATTTTAAATAGTTAAAACAAATATTTTCAAACATTATTCATAAATTATTTACCGGAATTGACTAAGTATACAAGTAAGATAATTTTTTTAACAAAATCGCACAACACAATTGTATTGATAAAATAAATAAACATTGTTTCTTAGTCAATTAGAATTTTGTTTCATTAAAAGAGCAAGAAATTTTGTTTTCTTAATTCATCATTAATCAGTTTAACATCTTGCAAACTTCCATATTCTTTTTTTTTTGTTAAGGAGTGACACCAATGTTTTTGTATTTATGCTGGAACAAGATTTTTTTTTTCCTTCCCCTAACCTTGTTAAAATACTTCCACTATTTGCATTGCTGTGAGCGAGAAATCTGGAAAGGGGCGTTTTTCAGACTATTTTGCAATTTTCTGATATATATATATATATATATATATTGCAAAGTAGTCTGAAAAACGCCCCTTTCCAGATATATATATATAAATTCTATTTTTTAATAATTCCCGTAGTTTTCGCCTAATTTCCATAGCAACTACAAAAATTCCGTAGCTGTTGGAGTGTATGTACTTGTAACTTAATGCATTTTTAAAAACAGGTGCATGAATTTGCACAATTTAACATAGTTGCTTTAGTGGGTACCAAGTCCTTTAAATTAAATCATTAAAAAATTATTAACAGATTTGGAATTAAGAATTCACACCATCGAAGGTAATGTTTAATTAATTTTTATATTTCAGAAAAAAATTGTATAAGGTCTGAAGAAAAAAATAAAATAAGCATAATTAAAAAAATGATTTGGAATGTAAGCATATTTTATATATTTAACATTTGCATTTGAAAATAACAAAAAGTATATATTTTATTTATTATATTTATGTGTTCTAACTATAAATTAATAATCCTTTTTCAGATTGCCAACCACTAATAAAGACAAAAATTTATTTTACAAAAATGTCAAGGAAATTATTGGCATGTAAAAGAGAATAAGGTTTCATTTTAAATATTATTTATAATTTCAATTTATGATAATGACGGAATCAGTAAAGTACAAAATAAAAAAATAAACACCCTGATTTAGAATGTAAATATAAATTTTAAATGTTTCATATTTTCATATGAAAATAGCAAAAGATTATATTTCATTTATGTGTTCTAACTATAGGTTAATAAATGTTTTTATTTTTTATTATTTACAGGTTGCCCACTGCCTGCAAAGTCAAAAATTGTAATCTATGAAAATGTCAAGAATATTAATAACAAGTAAAAGAGGGTAAATTTATATTTGAAATATTATTAATAATTTCAATTTATGATATTTAATAATTTTACAAAAAACTAATTATTATTTTTCATTGTCAAAGACTTTTTGCAATTATTATATCATAAAATCAATCTTCACACAAAATCAATCGATCATTACAGAGTATTGCTAATCTAAAGAAGACTTGACCAATGTATTGGTAACAAAATGTTATATACAACAAATTATAAAAACTCAAATTAGCGAAATTGAGTTATACTATATAGATATAATCTTATTTCTTCTCCTTTTGATTGTCAATAAATGAAACTTTAATTCTAAGATTATGTAATGTAGAATTTCTTTCACCATGCACAAAAATGCATGAAATTTCCATATGTAGTAAATTACATATATTATAAGTAATTTCAATAATATAAATAGTTAATTTCAATAATAAGTAATTAATTTATACATTAAATGCATTTGAACAAATAAATTTTGGTTATAAGTAGTTGCTATGTATTTCAGATATTTTTAATCCTTATAGCCATTGTTTCAATCTTTTGGGTGTAAACATTGGCCTCATTACTATTTAAACTGTAAATAGGAGTATAAAAAATAAATAAGTAGGTATCGCATATATTCTTAAAATATCATAAAACTTTCTTTGCAAATATGTGTTGAGCTTTGAAGATTGTCATTAGCTCATATTGCTATTTAAATTGTAATCTGGAATATAAAGTTTTATCATCTGAAATTCAATAAGCTATCAAGTCAATGTTACTTATTCTATATTTTATATAAAAACTTGTTAATTCAATATTGTTGTTTTGAATATTGTTCAATATTGAAATTTTTTGCTATAGGGCCAAGATTACGACTTAGCTAATCACGCGTCAAAACCCTTTTTACAAGGCGGACTGCATTCATTCAAACACAGATCGTAATTTAGACCTGAACCAGAGAACGATCACCTCCGATCCAATATTCCTATGGTATTACTTTATACGTGCGCCAGCCAACACCACACATGGAGAGTCTTCGGCTGGCAGGTTCGAACTCACAAACCAAGGGATGCGAAACCAACCAGGCTATCCCGGCCTTATTCAATATTATCATTCTAATAGATTTTTTTTCGGTATATTGAGAATGTTATCGTAAATAAAAGATATGGATTCCTGCAAAACGTTACGAATGAGTAACAAAAATATTTCTCGAATAGTATTCCAGTTCTCACCCCTCCCCCTCTGATTTTTTTGCTTAAAATGTATACTTGTTATTTCACATTTCATTATTGATATTAATTTATTTAAAATTTTATGTAATAACTTTATATATTTTAACTGATTATGTTATTTTACATTTCATTTAATTCAAACATAAATAATTGACAAATCATTATTTTTATGTATTCATAAAAATATTAAATTAGAAATTTAAGTTCCAACACATAAGAATATATACAATGAGGAAATTAAATAGAAACACTAGATATATATATTACTTAACTTTTAAAATTTAAATATAAATTCAGCCAAATCGTTTCACAACCTCCTTTTCCATACTTAAAGATATTATTAAATAAAAAAAAAATAATTGGATGTCTAGGGAGTTGATAATAAAATAATATATTTTTCGTCAAAAGTAGGATTAACTAAATAAAGATTCCTACACACAAGAGATTTTCTCACAACAAGAGATTTGTAACAATATTTTATATAAAAAATGTGTTATGTAACCACAAATGTTAAGATTTTTGTTAAAGAAAGCAAATTTTTCATAAGTATTTTTCATCCATAGGCATTCAAAAATAAATGTTAATTCTAAAAATAAATACTTTGATTATAAAATTTATCTTTCTATTTTAATTTCATATCTAAATTAATTATTTTTAAGAATTTTGAAAAGTTGTCGAAACTGTTACTCTACATTCAAAATCTAAAACCATTCTAAAAGAAATTTCATAATCAACAGAAAGGCAGTAAAAATTGCAACAAATTAAAGAGACATCCTTCAAAAAATTATTGCATTTCATGATTACACAATAATTTATTTGATAGTGAAGATTGTTGTCTGGGTGAAATGATTTGAAGACGCATGTTGTCTTTTATGTGTTTTATTGGTAACATCAACAACAAAAGGCGCATGATTACGCCATAGTGGAGTAGGCCTAGAGAACTACACATAAAATTTCTTGGGAGAGAGGGAGAACCGAGATAACTCTTCCCCAAATACAGGAGTCAAGTTTCCTTCTGGTCGAAAAGAAAAAAATATACTAACATCAACAGGGAGACCACGTGATATTTACATGATTGGCAGCTAGCCTCGCCCAGGAAGACCACGTGGTTAACAGAATTCTTAACATCCATAGTGAAACTTTAATTTAAATTTTTTTCTTAATGTGTCTAAATCTCTAACATTAACCTTATCAGTTTTTTTTCAAAATTTAGTGATTACAATTCACAGCCTATAATAAAAAATACTGAAAATAATGCATGCTTTTAATTATTGAAATACGTCTAAAATAAATCTTTAAAGATAATTAACAAAATAATATATTAATATTATAATAATAATAATATTTTAATAAAAGTAATCAAGTAATAAATAGGACATTACAAGGAGTGTATCAAATTTATTTATAGCATTAAATATTGTCACTATTAGTGACAGATATATAGAGAATAATTCTTTTGTTTGGTGCTGTCCTAAATTTATTTTTTATTATTAAAGTTATATTGTTAAAACACCAATTTGGCAATTTCCAAGAGTAGTTAAAATATAGAATGTGAATCTAATTTCTATATTAAGAATGTAAACAAAACAATCGAAATATTTGCAGATTTAGTTCTATATTTGAAATATAAGACAACAAAACTCCATAAAAATGCATCTGATAGCATTAAAAATCTGAGTGTAATGTGAACAACACATTAATATTCACATTTGCTAATTGTTATAATAATTTGTTGTTTTGTGGTCAAATTAATATTCTGACTGCCACAGCAATCATCAAATTTCCTTTGTTTTGCACCAATTTTTGATAAGTAGAATTTGAGTGATCAAATCCTGATCAATTATTTTCTGGATGCATTTGTGATGATTTCAAGATGGAAAAAGTAACTTAAGTAAGTGTTGTTCAGAATGAAAGAGAATCAAACATTACTGGTTTTCTATATTTTTAAGTGAAATTCATTATTTTTACTCATTACAAGAAAATTATTAAGATAGCCCTCTGAAAGAAATAAATTAAATTAGCATTATTTCAATTTTATCTAAGGTAATCTATTGAACATTCTTGCTTTCAAGAGGAAAGAACTTCCTTTTTTATATATTACCAATTATAAGATGATTTTTTTTCTTTATTTTCAAAAGAAAATATTGATTCATATAAATATTTGATAGTTTTGTGTAATTCAACAGAATTTTGCAGTTAGGTTTCGTTTCAAATTAATTAAATTATCCATCGCGAAAATAGTAGTTCGATTTTTTTTGTATCTTACATAACTGGTAATAAATTTTTGCGTAATGTACATCACCCGTCATGATATATTGTATAAAACATCACCAATTGTTGTATTATATATATATATATATATATATATATATATATATATATATATATATCGTTTTTATATAACATATCAGTGAACGTGCAATCAATTTTTTTTTACAGTAAATTCTTTAAAAGAAGATAAATTCACAATGATTCTCCTTTCAATTTGTCAGTTAATATTTCCATGAATTTTCTTTCGTGGAAAATAATTCAACATAAAATTCTTATTCGTTTAGTTAACATTTATTGTTAAATGAAAAACGAAACGCGTTTTTGTGGTAAAGCTTCACAGAATATGTCAAAGTTGTAGGCCAGCATTAGTAAAAACATCTTCGGACGTGTAAAGCTTTTTAATCTTCTAAACTGTCAGGTCATGTTTCAACTGAGAAAGTCAATAACTAACATCCTAAGGGGGATTTACACTCGGACAGATATAAGACTGAAAGTAGGCAGCGCATGCGTAGAAAAGCTGAACAATGCTGTTCGGTCAATGGAAAGTAACTGTTCCGACGGGACAACAACCTGCCGCAGTATTGTATTTTATTCTTTCTGTGCATGCGTTTAAAAAATCTAGTTTTTTTTTTTTTTTTTGCCTGAAATAAGTAATTACTTAGCAAATATTAATTCCGAAATTTTTTGCTCTTTGTTCTTTCTGATGCGAGTTTTTTCTCAATTTATTTGAGTTTTTTTCTATAGTTTTTTGCAATTTGACCTTTTATTATATTTTACCATGTTACATTTTGTAAATATCCTCCATTTTAATACGATACGTAATGGAAAAGAAAAACTGAGGAACGCCAAAACGGCAATTTATAGCCAAGGATGGAATGCCTGAATGTATCTTATGAAATTATCCCAAACATAAATCAGTCCTTCTCTACGCATGCGTTGCCTATTGCAAGTCTTATAACTGGCCTATTGTAAACCCGGCAAAAATCTGCATCATTAAAATAAGTTCTCAGACGCACCATTCCGGTTTATTTGCATACTTCATTCAATTCCTAATTAATTCTGATTATAGAAGAATTTTAAAAAAAATGATATATTTATTGTGACCATCTATCACTATCAATCCGTCGGGTCCGTTTATTTGTGTGTATTTAGTGGCTGAGTATGGTATGAAGATAACACAACGCAACGACCAGTCCTTTCAGTAGACGAATACACAACACGTTTATTGATACTACGACAAAGGACAGCACTAAGACGACAACTATATACAGCATAGAGGAGACAATTATCTTCAGCCGAGACGTGCACATAGCAAGATTCTACTGCAGACAGTAGCGCACAGCTTAGTTCAGCATTAGCTTGATCTGTCGCTGCTCTGCTAATCTCCGGAAGACACGTTGTTTATCGTCGATTCCTACTACTACTCCGGCAGCTGCAGACTGCCGGAGGGTGTACCCTTTCATTTTTTTTACTCGCAACTGTTACTCAATATTTTCGAAATGCTTCGTCGAGAAAAAGTTTTCTTAAATGCATCAGAAACAAGTTTTCTTCCCCCATCCGTTAATAAATGTGTCTTTAAACTCACCTGTTCAGAAAATGCTTTATACCTCACATTTTCATTTCATATGTATACATCAACGAAATTTCATATTTCCTCAAAAGGAAAACGCTTTGTTGAACATCTTACAAAGATGTGGATTTAATTTTGCAAGCCTCAATAAATATCTCCTTACAATATTTCGACCAGAAAACACTTTATTACAAACACAACGAACATGTAGCTACTCTTTTAAATGGATCGGTAAATTGGGCTGCAAATTTCCTTTTGCATTAAATGCTTTATTACACACAGAGGTTTCTGTTTCGTATGCGTCAGAAAATATTTCCATTAAAAGCATCCACTAGAAAATGTTTTATTGCATACATTTCAAATGTGCAGTTTATTCTTTGTATGCGTGCGTAAATGTCTCTTTAAATTTCCTGGCTCAGAAAAAGTTTTACTGCATATCTCACAAATATACGGTTTCTCTTTCGTATGCGTCCATAAATGGCTCTTTAAACTTTCTTTTTGAGAAAAAGCTTCACTGAAAATCTCACAAACATACGGTTTCTCTTTCGTATGCGTGTGTAAATGTGCCTTTAAACTTCCTTTTTGAGAAAAAGCTTTATTGCAAATCTCACAAACATACGGTTTCTCTTTCGTATGTGTCCTTATATGCATCTTTAAATTGCTTGGCTCAGAAAACGCTTTATTGCAAATGTCACAAACATATGATTTCTCTTTCGTATGCGTCCGTAAATGGCTCTTTAAATTTCCTTTTTGAGAAAAAGCTTCACTGCAAATCTCACAAACATACGGTTTCTCTTTCGTATGCGTCCTAAAATGTCTCTTTAAACATCCTCTTCGAGAAAACGCTTTATTGCATATCTCACAAATATATGGTTTCTCATTCGTATGCGTCCGTAAATGGCACTTTAAATTTCCTTTTTGACAAAAAGCTTCGCTGCATATCTCACAAATATATGGTTTCTCATTCGTATGCGTCCATAAATGGCACTTTAAATTTCCTTTTTGAGAAAAAGCTTCACTGCAAATCTCACAAACATACGGTTTCTCTTTTGTATGAGTCCGTAAATGGTTCTTTAAACTTTCTTTTTGAGAAAAAGCTCCACCGCAAATCTCACAAACATACGGTTTCTCTTTAGTATGAGACCTTATATGCATCTTTAAATTGCTTGGTTCAGAAAAGACTTTATTGCAAATGTCACAAACATATGGCTTCTCTTTCGTATGCGTGCGTAAATGAGAATTTAAACTTCCTTTTTGAGAAAAGGCTTCACTGCAAATCTCACAAACATACGGTTTCTCTTTCGTATGCGTCCTTATATGTATCTTTAAATTGCTTGGCTCAGAAAACGCTTTATTGCAAATGTAACAAACATATGGTTTCTCTTTCGTATGCGTCCGTAAATGGCTCTTTAAATTTCCTTTTTGAGAAAATGTTTCACTGCAAATCTCGCAAACATACGGTTTCTCTTTCGTATGCGTCCTAAAATGTCTCTTTAAACATTCTCTTCGAGAAAACGCTTTATTGCATATCTCACAAATATATGGTTTCTCATTCGTATGCGTCCGTAAATGGCACTCTAAATTTCCTTTTTGAGAAAAAGCTTCACTGCAAATCTTACAAACATACGGTTTCTCTTTCGTATGCGTCCGTAAATGGCTCTTTAAACTTCCTAATACAGAAAATATTTTACCGCACACATTACAAGCATACAGATTATTTTTCGTATGTGTTCTTAAATGTTTCTTTATATTTCCTGGAAGAGATAAACATTTGTTGCACACATCACAAACAAATGGTTTCTCTTTAATATCCGTCAAGATTTGTGCCATCATATATTCCTCCGAAGAAAAGACTTTGCTACACATTTTGCAGAATTCTTTCATAAGCTTACATATATTCCAAATTTGAGTGCATAGATTAGAAAATATTTTATATTGTATGATCCACAGATTGGCCTTTCTTTCACCGGCGCTAGAAAATGCCTTGTTAAAGTGTGCTTCTTAGAAAATCTTTTGCAACAAAAATTAGATCTGCGTGATTTTTATCTTGTTAAAACATAAAAAAAACTATTATTGGCAATGGTATCTATTAAATATGCTCCTTGTGCATGATATATATTTTACAAGAATCGGCAGAATATATTTTTTTAATTTTTCAGAGGACTACTTGCTTTTATTGCTTATGATTTATAAGCAATATTTTTGCTGTTTCCGTTGCTCCCATAACCTGAAAAGAGAAAATTTTATTAATATTTACATCCGAATTTAAATCTTCAAAAATAACATTTCAATACTACAAACATTAAATAAAAAATATTTTAATAATTATAATAAATAATATTTAATATTAATAAATATAATAAAAATATTTTAATAATTATAATAAATATAATAAAAATATTTTAATAATTATAATAAAAATATTTTAATAATTATAATAAATAATATTTAATATTAATAAATATAATAAAAATATTTTAATAATTAATATTACAATTTATTAAAATATGTATTATGTGTATAACATACTATGCAATCTACATTTTAACACTCAACGTATTATGCAAAAAAAATTTTATAATATGTGCTATACATATAACGTACAATACTTTCACGTCTTAATTATAAATGTTTGTATCAATATGAAAATAATAATAATAATAAAATAAATATAATTAAATTGGATCTCACCTCAAGAAGACAATGCCTCATAGTATAGTTTATTAAAAATTCACTTAAAATACGTTAAAATTAGATTATGCATTTAATTGAATTAATGCAAATATTAAGCTATTGAATTTTAAGCTGAAGTAAAGAAACTTGTTGAAGAATTACATTTTGTTAAGATATTCCTGAAAAATAGCAGATTTTAATGTAGTTAAATAAACACGCACACGCGCAGAGAGAGAGATAAATAAATAAACACTTCAAAGAAATTTGGTAGCTGTAGAAGAAATAATGCACCCTTTAAGTTACTAACATTCAGTTTCATTAGAAATAAATAAACTGTAGTACTTACATCTAATTACAATAAAAGAGAATGCGCATGTGTGTCTGGCGTGCCGCCAGATAAATTGTTTGGTCAAAGGAAACAAAATATAGCACAAATATTGTTTGGCAGGTTAGAATGTGCACCAAGTAATGTTTTTTTTTAAATTTTAATTAATTGAAAATAAACTCTCAACAATATTATTCTGTTAAATTGATTTATATAATATTTTTTAATCATAATATAAAAATTTTCTTCCACGATGCCAGTTTGTTTACTGTGAAATTGTTTCCCCCCTCAATATTGACATTTTTTTTTGGTGGTTTAATCAAAATAGTTTCTTTTTTTAAGTCTAATATTTATTAATACATTTTGTTACAAAAATCTCAAATCGTTTTCACTGTTTCATCAACTATATAATCGTGTGATTCCATAGTTGAAATATCAGAAAGAAAGATTTTAAGACTTGAGTAAAGTGCGTAAGAAATAACTAAGTGAAGTTACAGTATCACAAATGTTAGAAAACAACTGGAGTTAAATTTAACAACAATATGACTACTTGGCAATTTATACAAAAAGAACTGAACAAGACAATATTTCCGAAGTAATGTCTGCAATGGGCTGCGGTGGTAAGATCTTGGCTTTGGAACCGGAGTGCTTCAGGTTCGAGACCCGAGTCGACCGAAGAACTGCCGTGTAACCGGGTTTGGTGCAAGCTAAATCCAGCGGGCCAAACGTCCCCCCGCTGGTGTGGTGTGAACATTTGGAGTGGGAGTGGCAGCTCAGGTGTCGTTCTCGTCACCTGACCACGATTCACAATTACGAGGTCCGTCCCATAATAGCACACGTCTTGCTTTAAAAAAGGGACATTGATATAATTAAACTAAAGTAATGTCTGCAATAATTCGATTCTTAAAAATATTGTGTTGAGAATATTATAAACATTAAGTAATGCATAAAATATAGAATTGGGACGAAACACAGTCAATATTCTGTACGAGCCAAATGGTCGCGAAAGGTGATTAATTTGATATAATTTCTGAGGAAGTGTTTATATTCGGACAAGTGTCATTATGAAATTATAATTATCATCTGAAAGAAAATACTAATAATATTCATCAATGATATGCAAAGTATTCAGACATCTTAAATTGATTGATGTTTTCTCTCAATACTTTGAGTACAATGAAATAAAATGTCATACATAATCTATCGATTCCTTATATTCTACTATTAGCTCACTAATTAAATCTCTTTCATGCATATATGTGCCATATCAGTACAATAAAAATTGTAAAAGATTAATTAAATACTTACACCATGGTAAATGGCAACTTTTTTTTTTTCATGCTATGTATGTAGAAGCAATAATTTCTATCATTTTTATTCATTTAATATGAAGCATAAATCTAAAAAGATTTCAGCTTTAAAGAAAATCCAATAGTTTGTAATATCTTACTGTATAAAATTTATTCATTACCATTTTGTAAGGAAATAAAATATTTTATACATTATATAAATTTACGTAATTATTATATTTTGTTTAATCGTAAACTATTTGAAACTTATTTATGATGTTAGTGCAACTCATATTTTTGATTAATAATAAAAACATGTTTAAAAAATCAAAAAATTATTTATAATATGCATACATGTATAATATAACGTGAAAGTGAATACAAATATTGAACAGCATTTTATAAAAACCATTTTATTAAGTTCTAACCGCCTTTGGCAACCAACAGGTCCGACGGGATTAATGGTCACTAAAAATCTTTAATTAAATATTTTAGACAACGAGGTCTTAGCCAACATAAATATTTTTGAGCTTCAAATTTTGGCAGTCAAATTACCGACACCATTTTAGAAGGCTTTCGCCGCTCTGTAAATTGTATTATTCATTTCCCTAATTTTCTGTCATCTCCCATAAAATTTGAAATTAAAGATGAAAGGGAAATGATTACACTTCAATTAACAGAAAAAAATGTCCTGAAAACAAACAAGTTTTCAAAAAAATGAATATAGCAAACAAAATTGTTCAGTCTTGAAGTGTTACGTGTACTACACAATATATTTTACAATTTATATAATATCAGAGGATTATTTAGTTTACTACAATACTCAGAGGAAAATTTAGTTTACTACAATAAGAAAGCTATATGAAGAACGATTTTTTTTTCTTTTTTCTTTGCGCATCTAATTATTTTACAAAAATGAGCAACAAAAATTATCACATTTCATAACTTTTCACCATTGCTACTTATGGCGATAAAGCTTCGCTGCAAATTCAACTGTTGAATTACACTGTTTGAATTTACAGCATATCTGTAAATTAAAGAAGTTTATTAAAAGCAAACTTTAAACAAATAATTACTCGTTAAGGAAAATAAGCCAAGAATGGAGGAAAAATATTCCATTTTTTGGATGGAAGAAAAATCCACCATCCAAAAATTCATTAAATTTTTTCCTCCAAAGAATGGAGGAAAAATTCAGAATAAAATATTTGTAGCAACAATAAAAAAAAATATATGAATTTCTTTAAAAGAGTGCGAAATATATTGAAAATAAGCTTAAAATAATTTTTCATTGATTAAAAATGAATTAAATAACAATGAAACTAGTTACAATTATTAAGATAACGTAAAAATCATTTTTGAGCTGTTTAAATTTCTGGAAGTTATAGAGGGAGAATGACAAAATTTTGTTTAGTAATGAGAACTGTTAGTCCCAATATTTTAATGCAATTATCTGATCCCGCGTTCTCAGGAACGATTCTGATAAAGGCCGACTGTGTCAAGTATTTCTAGAAAATGCAATTAAAGAAAAGCGCGAAGTGAACTATATTAAAATTTGAAATGGTCCTCAAAAAAAAAAAAAAAAACATCCTTATCTCTACTAATATTAAAAATGAAAATATGCGTATTGGCGCTCTACAGGTTACACCATTTGGACTACAACTATCAAATTTGCCAATGCGTACATAGCAGAATTTTTTAAAAAAAATATTTAATGAATTAAAAATTAAACTTAATTTTGTCGTTTCCATGCAACAACTTTCATGAATAAGGCTTTTATTTCGAGCCAACTGCAAAAAATTTATTGCTAAAAAATAAATTTTACATCGTTTCAAAATTTAAAAAAATAAAAGTTTTTAATGATACCAATTTAATAATTCATGCAAAATTTTTCTCAATTTTGGTAATTTTCCAAAAGTATCGTTTTGCCTCATTTCCAACAGTGGATTACATAACTGCACTGAAATTTAAATTGTTTCCATTTTTTCATCAAACCTTTAATCACTTGATTTCCTTCAAATGTTAGAAGCTAAATAAGAAGGATTATTTAATAACCTTGTGGTTTACAAGACGAATAAAGTTACACAACTGCAATATTTAGATGATAGACGAATCACATAATTACGTTTTTAACAGCGATTACGAGACTGGCCTCCAAAGAAAGGTTCATGTACAAAATGAAGAGAACATAAGTAAGACAATTAAATTAACACGATTTTAATGCCTGCCAATTTGGCGGAAACATGGACAAAATATATCTGAAGATTTACTTGGTATAAAAATACGACCAATATCATCAGTGAACTAGCTGGGCGTCGAAAGTGATTAATGTTAAATAAAATGAAAAAATTATAAACAATTCTTACTGTTCATTCTTCTGCGTTGAATTTATTATAAAATTGATTCTTAAGAGAAATTTGATGAAAAATTTCCTAAAATGAATAATAAATTACATGAGTCCAAAGTAAATAGCTAGAAGCTCACTTGAGCACAACTCCTATTTCTTTCTTCTCTAATTTACATATGAAAAAAACATATTATCTTAATAACAATCCTCAACAGTATTTAATGATTGAATTAATTGTAGAACAAACAGCGGGAGCGGTCTCTACAAAACTTGCTCGCACAGTCTCTAGTCAAGATATCATATCAGTGCCAGGCGTACAATAGTTACGAAATATTAACTTCATGACCAGCATTTTTACTGAATTTATCGTGTCATCCTAGACGATAAATCCTTTGCAAGCCATTAATCGTATTCGAAAATCGAATCTGTGCTTTAGACACATTTTTCTCAACCGATTGAAACAAAGATTCGACAAAAAATTTCACTTCTAATAAATAAAATCCCTTACCAAACTACACAAATTTAAGTCATTGGGGTTTTGAATTATCGCGTTTATATATTTCTGAAAGTGCAAACCGACAGACAATCAATCCATTGTTAGATATGGTTCAAATTTTGACAGGTTTCACAATATAGATGTCAAATGTGTATACCGAAGCTGATCTATTTAGTCCTCTTCGTATGGTAGCTATCATGTTAACTTATATTCGAACAACCGGACAGACGAACTTCCTTTGAACAGATTTTACTCAAAATTTGATAGAAATCAGCAAATTCGGTGTGAAGTCCGTATACCAAATTTCAATCGCCTAGCTCAAAGTGTTTTTGAATTATCTTCGTCGCAGACTGGCAGACAGACATTTTACCAAAAATGTATTTTTAAAACTCAAGTAGGTCTAAAACGTGGAGATTCGACAAAATCTCGATTTTTTTTTTTGACCAATTATTATATTACTTTCTCGTATGTACGTATACGAGAAAGTAAAAATGTCTAAAAATATGCACCTTTAGCACAGCTCTGACCCAAACTTAATATGAAGCTTATTTTGCATTTGTATTAATTTTAATAGTATCAGTGGCGTAGCAGAAATAGGACAAAAGGGTTATGGATGCCTCGAACGCCATAAAGACAAAATGATTGCGCGTTTACGTCATTGTTTAAAGAAAATTATGACGAAAAAGCGAAAAATTATATAATGGCCTAGCCTATGATTAAACTTGCAATGTCAATGATGATAACTAAAGGTGAAATGGTCTTATTTATTACTACTGTGCATTATTTTCTCTTGCTTAACAAGATGTAATGGATTTTAAGTAGCATTCTTAAAGATGACTATTAAAAAATATTCTATCATTATTAGGTTTTGATGTTTGATTAAAGTAATCTTAACAATATTTGTATATATTTCATCATTTTGCAACTGCAACTATGAAAAGCAATATTTATACTGTTTATTTGAAATTTTGAGTTGATAATTTTTTTTTGTCTTATTAAAATTATACAATTTTATCCATGTTCTTTCAGTGGTAATGTCTGTATTCTCTATATATATCGTATAGTGCATTTTGGAGATTTGAATGCTCATGACAGCAATACTATTTGCAGAAATACTCTAAAGTTATACACTGCTTTAAAGACAATTTAACTAAAATGTACCGCATTGAATTATGTTCAATTATCTTTATTTTATAAAACTTTAACAAAATAATAGAAATAGATTTTAGCAAATTATATTATTTCTATATACAAGATTACAGAAATATACCTTTTTTCGCGTTGATAAGACAAAAAATCCTTTTTTACTTCAATGTAGCCAGTGAGCAAGAATTAAAAAAACAATAACAAGAATAAAGTGGCATCTAGTTATCAATACAATTAAGCAACGAACACCATATTTTGCAGTTGAGAACAGATAGTTTTCCAGCGCTGTTAGTGAATGCTATCAAGTTGATCAGGCTTTTTTGTTTGTTTGTTTGTTTGCTTGCTTTGGTTTGAGGTTTTATGACACAAGAAACAATATGAAGGTTATATTGAGCGAAATAAACTTATTTCTAGTTCAAAATTTAATAAAAACAGTTTCTATTAAGATGATACAAAAATAACAATTGGTAAAACGATGATAAATTACAAAAAATCACAACGAAACCATGAAAATAAATTCAAATCAAGGTATAAAATCCTACAGATTTTAAAAAGACAAAAAGGTTCTCATAAGGGTCTGTGTCAAGGAACTTAATATTAGGAATTAAAAAATAAAATTTTGTTTAACTCATCAACCAATTACTTGAAATTACAAAACGTTTGATATATTCAAGCTGCTTTAATTTGGAGAATTTTAATATATATTTAAAAATTAAGTTTGTGTAAATCTAATTTTGAAGACGACCCCTTCCATTTACTTATAGTGAAGATATTTCTACAACGACAAGCATTTACAGTTTTATTATATACTAGCCGTCTTTGGCGACCAGCTGGTTCGCCAGAATTACCGCTCGCTACAATTTTCAATTAAATATTTTAAGTAACTGGTCTCTTAATAGATTCTCAAACAAAACATTTTCAATCTTCAAATTTTGATAGTCATACCAAACTTATACTGTTGTTTAGATCGTTTCGTTCAATTTACTATACATATTTTGACAATTTGTTGTCATTTCCGGTAAAACTTCAACTTTAATATAAAGTGGAAATGATGAAATTGCAATTAATATAAAGATATTTTTTAATAAAACCAAGTGTTTTATTTTATTTATCATCTTTATTGTTATTTATTTATTATTATTATTATTGAATATGAGTATTGCAAACAGAATCGCTCGGTATTTAAGTCTTATGTGAACTACAAAATATTTTTCATAATTTATGTAATATCTCAAAGAATAATTCAACAAAAATTTCTCAGATTCAGCATAAAATTCAGTTTTTAGTTTTGCTTTTAAAAGGATTGAAATGAAATCAACAATAATATTTTGCTCCGGGCAATAAATATATTTCAAAAATTATGAAGTCTAAATTTAATGCAGTAAGGTATCATATTCTGAGAAATATTCTGGACACACCAAATTTTAAATAAATGAATGAATGTTTCTATTTTCCACGATCAACTAATAGTTATTTATGAAGTTTTGAATGTTAAACATTTAGAAAAACTCAACATTTTCATAATATTAGGCCAATTAATCTTGAGAAACCTGTGCGCTGATTGGCGTATTTTCTTTGAAATGATCGATGGAAAATCTAAAATTATCCTTTTTTTATTGAATAGTGATATTCAAATTTTCATAAATCAGTCAGTTTAAGTGATTGATTTAGTTGATTGGAAATTAACTCTTTCTATTTAAAATATTAGTGTTTCAAGAACATTTTGTTCATCGTGATTTCCACAGCAGAAGCCTTATGTAAAATCAAAAATTCGTTATTTATTAGAGCATTTATTGAATCAAGTTACATAAAAAATAATCATTTTCCATTTAGACCATTTTAGCAGATCTGTGTCTTACTAAAGGTTTACAAATTAGCTGTGTGGCCCTGATTTGAATGGATATCCTGTTCATATTAAACAAAACTTGCCTTAAAATGAAACTGATTTATTGGATTAATAATACAGAGAGTATAAAATATCATAAAATAATTTTTCTTGAATTTATTTTTTAGAAAAAATAATATTTCATATTTGTTTCATTTCCTGCAGACACGTACCGAAAGTTATATTTTTGCAGATTTCATTTCCCAAAAGATTTAATTTATTTTTAATTGGAGCTTTAATCAATGTGATGGCAACAATTTGAAAAAAGCTAATTTTTTCCCATGAATGCGAAACGTGCTCCAGCTTACATTTTATTTTTATTTTGTACGAAAAAAATTGTTGGAAAATATAGTTAAAATATTTATTTAAAAATTCATTAAAAATAGAAATTTTATTTTAAGGTTAAAACATTGGTATCATTTAAAAGATAAATTTTTGATCTTTAACTTCATGTAAAAATCGTTTTTGTGCGGTAATATTTTCGGAAGTTATAGCAGAAACACGAAAAATTTCGCTTAATTTTTAAATAAATAAAATTGTAATTAAAAATTCGAAAAAAATACCCCCCAGGTGCACATTCCCAGCCTCCAAGGTATACACGTGCCAAATTTGGTATCTGTAAATTGAATGGTCTGGCCTGTAGAGAGCTAACACACACACACACACACATTGAGCTTTATTATAAGTATAGAATAATTAGTTTCGGAAGAAAGAATAGCATTCAGATACTTTTTTTGACAGACTGCACAAAAAAAGTTAAATATTCTTGTGAAAATACCAATTAATACATTGATTAAATTAATATTTTATATTTAAGATAAAAAAGCACACACACAAAAAAAGTTGCAAGCGTTTTATTTTTTCACACTGCAGTTAAAACGAAGCCTTTTGATTTCAGTAAATTGCAAATTTTTCATAAAAATAAATTTCTTATTTAAGTTTTCCGAAAATTAAAATTTAAGTGCAGTTCCGTTAGCGAAACTTCAGACAAAAACCTGTTGAATCTTATGATGGATGTTGGAGTTAATAGAACTGCGCCAATATTTAACCGCGGCGACATCTAAAGCTCCGTTAATACAAAATTATAAAGAAGTAAATTCGTAACATCTACTTAGGCAGTAAAATAAAAAGGTTAGAAAAACAAAATATTAAGAAATTAAAAAGAAAAATGCTTTCAAATCCAATCACTTAATACATTCGAGTAGTAAGTAAATTTTTGTAAATTATGACCTTATGTGCAAGAAGCAGATATATCAATATTGAATTTGGCAATGTCAGACGAAAGGCCCAGTATGATAAGTCATATCACTGACTCTTCAACACGTCCGAAGGCACACGGACCGTCGATACAGCAACACTGGCAGGAACTGTGGTTGAGTGCTAAGGGCCACTATGACCGGCCATGGTACAATCCTTCCCTAAGGAACGTACGTCCCGTCATCGATGAGAGGAGGTAGACCTCCACCTTTTCATGTACCCGCCAGGCTGGCAAGATGCACCCACCATGCCGGCAGCACCTCATCCTCTCTCGAGGTCCGCCTGCAGGGACGATGGCTTTCTATGATAATATTTTACTATTTTTTAAGCGATCTTTCATTAATTTTTTCTTTCCTTTTTTTTTTTGTACGAAATATAGAAGAAGTATTGTAATCATGAAAAAAATTCGAATTCGAGATTTTAATTTATCTCCACGTTTTAGATTCCCCTAAGTTTTTTTAGACTCCCCTAAATATTTTTACTGCGCATTTAAAACTATTATCATTTGCATTTAAAATTAGCAAATTTTTAAGAATTTATGCAATTTGAATTTATGCAATTTGAAACAAAATCTATCTCCATTCGTTAAACAGATTTTTTAAAAATCTCAAACTAGGAATATGTAAAAAATGTAATTGAAATTTATTAACATTTACTAACTATAAATAATTTGCGACTTGAAATAAAAAATAAATGTTGTAAATGTTCATCATATAAAAACACATTCAGGTAAAATTTATGTAAATTTTATGACAGGCAATTTATTTTGGAATATATTTCACATATAAATTAATACAAAGAAAAAAAGGTTTACGTGAATTCGTATATTATATTTACAGTATGACGCAATCTGAATTCCAAAGGAGGGTAAATTCTGATTTTCAGCGCCAGCCTCATTTTTCGAGGAGCAAATATTTCGACGAACATTTTCAATTTTCCGTGAAAATACCCTGTATTCATTTAGGCCGATTATTTTTCTTTCATTGATTAAAACTAGAGATTGCACTTGATGGCTCTCGGTAATTTCCGTAATGTGGCAGCAGCTTAAATTTCTTTTCTGAAAAGAATTTTTTAACATAAAAATCGTAACCGTACGGTTTTTTTCCCCCTTATTTCCATCAATACATACTTCATTCATTGAGAAATATACAAAGCTATACACTAGCACATCTAGATCGTTTTTGCGTCTTCTTCAAGGAAATGCTGTACAATATAAATTTCAGTAGCTTCATTTCTCTTATTTTTTCTATACATCAGTAACAGATACTCAAATTTCTCAGTTAAAAAAACAACACTTTACTAAAATCATTGACATGCGGGGTTTTTGGTGTGTATAAATAAAAGTCAGTCAGACTTTTGCAAAATTTAACCCCTTCAGAAGCAGGACGTGGATAATGAAGCGCTCCCACAACTCCGGAACGCTCTGAAGTAGAGCGTCACCACAGGAGAACGGAGTTTTCGCATTTAGGCCTAATTTTACAAAAAAAAAAAAAAAAAAAAAAAAAAAAAAAATCACATAAAATCATTATTTTTATATAATCAATTTTACAAATAAAGTATGTAATATACTCCTACTTAACATTTATTAATATAAAGACTACAACATGAAATGAATGAAACAGCCAAACATTCAGCTTTTAACTATACCGACGGAAACAAAAATTATACGCATGAAAACAAAACTACAAATGAAAGTTGTTTAAAATTTCAATCATTTAGTTTTGTTTAGAAATTTAATAAAACATCCCAAATAAATATCTCGCTGTGGACCGTGAGGGGAGAATTGTGTGATCATGGTCCTCAACGAGTTTAAGAAAAATTATTCACAATTATTTACATCCCGTAAAATACAGTGAGTTACGTTAGAGGTATACGGGTTTAATTAGGTAGAATTCAACTCCTGCAACAAATAAATAGTAGAGAAAAACTCTTCACATTAAATGGATACATTCTATATAATTAAATGTACCATTGGCACAAGAAACAAACTGAAACATTTTCAAAAATATGAATTATTTCAAGTTGATTTATCTTTCTCTCTAAATTGTGATATTATCGGATTAACTCTGCTAAAAATTAAAGACATGCAAAAACAATCTACAAAAACTTCTTATTTATGGCTTAAATAAATAAAAAGAAAGAAAGAAAACATTGTTTATCTATATATACTGAAGGCATATTTATGATTAACTTACACAGTAAAACTATGGATAGAAGAAGCTCCAAAAGAACAATGGCAATGCTTTGATAACTACTTAAAACCATGAAAATTATTGCTGTAAAATATGCTTGATAATTTTATTAAACAGTTTTTAACTTTATAAAAAAATATATATAGCACAAAACTGGCAACATTAAAAAATGTAAATATTTTAAGATGGTGGAAAAATTATTTTTTGTGTTGCAGTAACTTTAGATACTGAAGTGGAAGAATAACCTATTGATTTTTAATTAGCATAGGTTTTAGTAGTAGTAGAAACCAAGCTCTTAACAATAACCTTTACTAGTAATATGGAAAACTCTGTGTGAGGTGGGGAGAGGAGAAATTCTATGAGTTCGAAACTGTACTGTTTACAAGAATCAACCCTATAAGTTTTGAAAGATGGAATCAATGCTGTAATTTGGGAAGTAACTCAAATGTATGCTAAAAGATAATCATTTTCTGCTAATAACAGTTGCACTTTTGAAAGTTAGACAACTCAGAATATTATTTGAAAACTGGTTTTAGCGAGTAATTACTCATGAAATAAGCATGTATATAATTTAGAAGCTGTAAATTCACACACACACACACACAAAAATCTAAATAAAAAAAAATAAGATTTAAAACTGAAAAAGGCATTTAAAAAAACTTAAATCAAAACAGCTAAATATGTTTATACACTTTTATTTAAGTTCACTTGTTTCACAATTGCAAAGATGGAATTTCCAGTTTGACAAACAATTATTTTTAATTATGAATTTTTTTAGTTGAATTTTCACGGTTTGTGTTGGTGATAGTTTTCAAATTATGTACACTTAGTTCTTTTTGAAATCAATACTAATCAATACATTCTTTAATTATAAATTAATTTAATATTTTATTTTATATATGAGTTTCAAAAGGGTAGAGAATATATGAAAAATCAGTTTCCAAATGACACACTTGAAGTAATAAATAAAATATCAGAAAAATTTTAAATAAAAACAAAATTATTTAGAAGATTTACAAAAGAGTGGTTTTTATAACTTATTTAATTTACTAGAACTACACACACAGCATTACTGGAGTCATAATTCTTAGTGTGTCGTTTATCAGAAATTTAAAACTTATAAAGAGCAAAATTTCTCTTTCAGAATGAATTCCGTTATTTATCTAAAATCTTAGTATTTTAAGTGAATTGTAATTTGTTATATTGGAAGACCACATAACAAGTGAAGTCAATAAAAGTCTACAGAACACAGAGATTAGAAAAACAGCTTCTAAATTAGATGGTAATTTTGAAAATTCTGCTACAAACATAAACAAAATACTTTTTTTTTTTGCCTAACAAAATGTTAATTACATATTAAAACCTAATAATTAAAGAAAATGCCTTTGTCAAGGTAAATAATAATTTACATCATTTTAAAAAAATATTTTAAAAATTCTAGCTAAATGCAATATTTAATAATTATTTGCTTCCCCTTCCAAAGAATTTGTGAAGCATTGTAATTAATCATTAACTTTCATTTATGTTCAAAAATAAAAAAGAAAACTTACTTCTATCACAATTAACTTCTAAACTTTAAAATCAACTTTTAAATCTCAAAAAAAAAAAAAAAAGTCTCAAAACATTTTCTTACAACAGGGACTCTAAATAAACAAGAAAGTATCTTTCTATTTCATTAAACAATTGAAATATGACTTGTGTTTTTCTTTAAAAATTTGTACAATTACTATTCAAGTTTCACCCCCTTCCCCAAGAAAGAATCATTATACACATCACAAATGGGATGCCTGTATTGAGGAGACAGGATGAATGAATGGGCAATTAAAGCATATAAATAATTTAAAATAAGAACATGAGCTACAAGACGTGTATTGATTTTTATTGGTGCAAGGGCACAATGTATTATTTTGTTTGCTCTTTATCATCAATAATGGTTGAAGGAAGTAAATAAATGACATGCAGGACATAGTATCTTTTTGTTCATTCATCATATTTTAACAAGTGAAACAAATGCACAAATGTTGTCTCCAAGGTTCCCTGACATCTCAAACTCTACATATAGAACACATGCATCTCAATAATAAAGAAAAAAATATTAAAGTAAGTAAATTAGTTATAAGGTGAGTCTTGGAACATCACCATTTTATTATTTATGTTGCCTAATTTACTATGAAATAACAGAGTTTTACTTTCTGATAAGAACAGATTTCTTATTAACATAAAGAATATTATAAGTTCACAATTTTTCTTGATTAAAATTTTAAAAAGTAAAGATATATGAGGAATGTTCTCAATAATAATTACTAAAGTCTTCCTTGAACTATTTTTAAAATATTCCTTTAATTCTTTTAATGAGATCAGTTATATAGACAAATAACAATCTAAGTATTTCCTATACTTTTCATTTTGAAATAATATTTTGAAATCTTTTAAAATTAAAATAGCAAAATGCAGCAAGAGCTGAATTTTTAATAATTTAGCATTTATAATTTCTTAAAAATCTTGACTTCATCTTATATAAAAATTTAAACTTTTAGGAGCTAAGAAAAAAGAAAATAATGCAATGTACATTATGAGGATAAAGCAGAAAAGCATTAAAGCATTGCAATCAAAGCTTTGAAATAAATATACAGTCTTAGAAAATTAACAAAAGAAATCATTATCTACATATTATTAAAAAAAAAGTGCAGATGAAATATTTCTCCATACTTCCACATATATTTACAATTCACATAAATTTTTCCTGCGGAATAAACTTTAGCCAATATTTAGAATTAAAACAAACTTATAGGCATTTAAACATAAATAATAAATTTTCACATCTAAGATACACTTGACTGGTCAATAAAGTTGAAGTAAAGATACATAATATATTCGCTTCAACTTGAAAGGAGATAGTGGAAACGCCCTCAAGTTTTCAAAAAAAAGCAATAAAATTTCTACTCTTTCAAAAGCCATTTTATCTTCTTTGAAAGAATTAAAACTGCATGTACTTTCAATTTTATAACTTCCAGAATAGAATGAAACAAAAGTAACATTAAAAAAATATACAAGCAATACCAAGGGGGTTTCTGATAACAGATACGATTACAGCCTGTCTTCATAAAGAGCAATCAGAATGCAAAATGAAGAAAGCATGCTATTGTTTAAAAATTCTGGTAGCAAAGAACATTAGTGTAGCAATTCAGAAGAAGGTGGTTAAAGAAAGAATGAAAGTAAGAGCATCATATAATGAACCCTTTAGACAAAAACATCTAAACTCAGGAAAATGCATGAGTGCCCCCATTTGTCTGTAAACATCAAATTTCATCAAATAACATCTACTATCATATTATATCTAGAATGTTAGAAAATTCTAATATCAAAGAAAGATCATAATTTTTTTCATAATAAAATCTCAAAAGAATTCAACCAAATTATTAGAAATTTTTAACAACTATTGATGGCAGAAAAAGTAAATATTTTCAACATTCTATTTGCAGGTCAGTCTCTATCAACTTACAGTCATCTTCATTTAAGAAATGAAATATATATGATTTATGAAATAATTAAACTTGGATTCCTTGTTTTCACTCTCTTAGAATTAGATACCATTTCACTTAGAGTAATAGAATTAACTGTTTATATTTTTTAACAATATGAAATGAGATACTATATTGCAAAAAGCTTTACAAAAAAAATATGACTTTCATAACTTTATAATAGTTTGAAATTGATAGTACTTTTACTTAAGCAGTACTTTTCATAAACACATGTAACATTTTGCACTTTGGATAACTATTTCTTAAACCCTTTTATTCCCAACATAATTGAAACTCAATTTCTTCAGCACACTGGAATGCACAAGTTTCTCTTTCAAATGCAAGAAAAATTATTTTAACATTAATAATATATTGACAGCAAAAATCATTTCTGTCACCAAATCCATCTGGGCAAGCATCTTTAATGAACAAATCTTGTGCAATGGGTATTAACTCTATCACATTTGGCTTCTGACAGTTTTAATATAGCAAGTAAAAGAAATTTGTATTATCTTAAAAATAAATTTCATAGAAATATGCACAATAGGAAATGAGGTTTTACTGATATAACCGATGAAATAATGATCAGATGATAATGGAAAAACAACTATGGATATGATGATGGATAAATAATTTTTATCTAAATTGAACAATTAGGTTCTTTCTCTAAAAACAAATGTTATGTTTCTTAATTAATAAAACAGAATTGACATATTCTACTTCAGATATTTTTGGTTCCATTTCCATTGAAAGTATCAGCATGTAAATTAATTTGGGACTATTTCTAGCCCAATATAATCCTAGCAATTTTTATTGCAGCTCTCGCATTTAATTTAGTATATCTTGAAAAGAAACAAAACACTATAGGGGCTTCTGAGGGAACAATACATTTGTTTTAGTGGCCTGGAACACTAACTTCTTCTGCCATTACTATTTGAGAATAAGCAATGAATTACTTTCTGCTGTGGCCAGTCAGTTTCTTATAGCAGACCAGTGAGAACTTTTGCATGTTTTGGATTTCTAAATAATTTTTAAGTTTAAAATTCATGCAAATATTTCTAGTTTACCAATGGGTTAGATAAAGCAAAATATATAATATATCTGACATTCATATAAATACTTAATACATTTTATTTACCTTTATTAACAGTGTTTTTTGACTAGTAACTTTTTGATTGCAGCTACACATTAAGCCTAAGATTGTATTAGCATTAGACTACTAATTGTTGGGAGTAGACAGGTATGTTTTGATGACACATCTCAGATTTTGCATTACCATTTTAAGAATAAATTGTTTGCCATAATTTTATTTTATTTTTCTTGAAAAATATCTTTGCTTTTTGTTCACTTTTTTTTAATGTTGAATTTTATATCAGTGACATTTGAAAATTGTAAATCTTTTTTTATAATTAGAGCATAAAATCATAAATATCTTATTGCTTATAAAAGAACAGTTTTATAAAAATCAATTTTATTAATTTTGATAAACAAGACTGATATTGAATATTAGGATGAATTATTCTATTACTAAATGAAATGAACAGAATTGTTTCAATCAGTATATATATATATATATCAGTACATATTTAATACAAAAAAAATCATAATTTGTGTAGTTCAAATTCTTAAATATTATACTATTAATGATTAAATGTTATGATTTAGAACAGACCTAGAACAGTTATTAAACATTAAAAACATTTTATATCATTTACATTCATATATATTAAATGATGCAGAATTTTAATAATATAATAAAATTAGAATAGCATTGTTTTATGGTTAACTATTTTCATTTTTTTTAGGAGGGAAGAAATGGAGTGGAATTTATTCGATGGATATATTAAGAGAAAAACAGGTGTTCCAGGACAAAATAAATATATAACCTGCAGAAAAACAATTCAGAAATATTGTTAAATAGAACCAGGTTAATCTTGAAATTATTTTGTAATTTCAAGATTAACCTCTTCTTTCCAGTAAACATAATGCTTGGGTTTGATTGATGAATCCTAGCACAGCCCACCTCTTGGCGTCTTTTTGAATTCTCGCCAAACTAGTGGCGATAACGTCGCCAATGTAGCAACCTACACGGTTTTTTTTAATTTTATTTTTTATTATATATTTTTTTTATATATTTGTTTTTTTATTTTCATTTATTTCTTATTTTATTTTATTATTCTTTCTTTCCTTTTGCATTTACTAATCATTCTATGTTTTTACATGTTGAAATCTATGCAGCACGGTTAAAAATATAAAATAAATAAGCAATATAATTATAAATTGACAATAGCATACAACATAATTTCAAAACAGCATTAGAAAAAATTTCAATTCCATGGTATGGGAAAAGCAACCATCCATTATTTTTCTTTTCTCCACCGTTTCATTCTCATATGATATATTGTAATTGCGAATAATTTATTCTAACTATAAATCTTAAAGGAAATTTGCAATAGTTTCATTTACAACATCATTTGAATTGATTGAACATTGATTTTATATATATATATATAAATATAAATAAATAAATAAATATATATA